>JAFMOD010001418.1:610100-621748 GCA_019802435.1 Corydoras maculifer
AGACATACCCTAAAAGACTTGCAGCTGTAATTGCAGCAAAAGGTGGTTCCACAAAGTATTGACTCAGGGGGGCTGAATAATTTTGCACATCGCACTTTTCAGTTTTTTATTTGTAAAAAAAATTGTTGATTCATGTATAACTTTCATTCCACTTCACAATTGTATACCACTTTGTGTTGGTCTTTCACATTAAATTCCAGTGAAATATATTTATGTTTGTAGTTGTAATGTGACAAAATATGGCAAAGTTCAAGGGGTATGAATACTTTTGCAACCCACTGTATATATATATATATATATATATATATATATATATATATATATATATATATATATATATATATGTGTGTGTGTGTGTGTGTATATATATATGTGTGTATGTATGTATGTATGTATGTATACACACATATACACATAAAAAAAACTCAGAGTTTTATGCTTATATTCCCTAATTACATCAAGTTTATTAAGGCAGTTGTGAAAATGTTTGGAATATGATATAACCTGTTAAATATAGTTTACATAAAACAATACAAATACGTTCTGAGGTGAGTCACACTGAATTCTGTTTATGTGCATACAGGTTTTTGGTTTTACTCAACAAACTTTCTGGTCATAGGTGTGTTCAACCAATTGCACTTACAGATCTTATTTCCAAAATTGTATTTTTTGTATCAATATGGCACTGTTGGGCTGAGGTCTTCTGAGGTCATGAAGTTAAGACAATTTATTCACAATAGATCTAGAATTACTGGCCTGTCCGATTTGGAATGTATCTGTGTCAGCATGTACACTATTTAGACAAAAGCACTGGGACACGTTGCTTGAACATTGAAGTTCCATTCAGTTGCACAGCTGTATAAACTTAAGCACTTAGTCAAGCATTTCGGAGAACTGTACACTTACAATGTTGTGGGAAAAGTTTGGTTTAGTTGGGTGTGGAAGAAATGTCTGGTTCACACAAAAGCAGATTTGAGATTAATGAAAATAGTGTTTGTGAAGCAGGTCTAAATGGGCAACAATATCTACAGATACACTCGAGAATTTAGTCAAGAAGAATCAACTTAGAATATGATGTCATGAAAGCTACTACATGTCTTTCATACCTATATAGTGAAATGAGTGTAAAAATGTTAAAACCATTCAACAAATGCCTGATTTCAGTTCTACATTATGTAGCAGATAACACTGAATTATTGTTCAGTCAGAATAAAGTGTGTCTGTATGTAGCTGTGGTCTCTCATTCATCCGATAACTGCTACTATGATGGACCTGTTGGAATGAAGTTTTGATATCTGTATATTTGCATGTTCAATAGCAATCATGTGCTAACATTCCAGGTTTAAATCTGGACATAGGCCAAACTGAGACAGGATTTTAAAAAATGTCGTTAGACTGAAAAATTATCTCTCATGATCAGAAAATAAAGGGGCCCTGGTATAAATATAAGAACACAAAATTAAGTGAAACTGTAACGCAAACGGTGTTAGGTTTAGCAGGAAATGTAAGGGTGTTCGTTTGTGTGTGTTCACGATCGTGAAGGTCAATAATATGCGTCGAAAGTATGAGAGTCTAAATAAATCTAAAGCTTAGAATTTTTAATTGTTGCTCGTTCATGTTTTTCCTAAGCAGAGGCTACTCTGCCTTCATTGTCCATGTATTTTATGTATGATCTTTTTGTTTACAGACCAACATCGGAATTTAATTGGCAACACAGCGAATCAGCAGGCCAAAGAAATGGACCTGAGTGTAGTGAGGCTTATGTTCACTGCCTTTCTTCCTGACAGCGAAGGTGGCTACTCTCGCAGACTTGAACCAGTCATATCCGATCCTATATATGATAGCAGTAAGTACACACATACACACAGAAAGAATTAATTAGTAATTGTGTATTCTTGAAATATAAAAATCTGTTTAACTTTAATCGAAACCTTTCCGCAACCTGAAAACATTGTTTTCCTCAAATACATGATTTATAGATTCAAAGAGTCGAAGTTTTTATTGTTATATGCACAGATAGAAACATGTTTCCGTGCACAATGAAATTCTTACTTTGCCGTCCACCTGGATGAGTAAGAAAATGTGAATATAGTAATAATTATTATGGAAAATTACTTTACTAGTTTGAGTGTGAGAAAATTTCAGACCAAACACACAACACACTTCACGACAGTAATTCAGGCAAAAATTAAATGAATTATAAATGCAACAGGAAATCTCACAATTATAATGAATAAATGGTGGTGATTATTCTGTGGTGAGGCATCTTAAGGTGATTTAAACAGAGATCCCTGTGTGGTATAAAAATTAAAGTGGTTTAGTTTCTTCCATTATTACTCTCTGTTCATCAGAATCCAGTTTCATTATATATTTGTGAAACTAGTATAGTTTCAATTTTCACCCCCCTTTCCTCTTTTACTTTTCTTCCTGTTTTGTTTTTATTGTTATTGGTCAAAGCATCATAATAATAATAACAATAATTAAATGTATAAGTTTATGTTATTAACATAAACATGAATGTGGTGGTAATAATATGATTCTGATGAGTAAACTAAACAATTAAAATATAACTAAATTTTACAGATTACATTTTGTTATAATTAAACAAATTATTTTTGATGAGTGGAAATGAACTGCATTAATTGTTGCATGTGTTTTAAGGTCAGGTCTGTGTTTCCAAAACATTAATCTTTTTTCTTTCATAACCAGTCTTTGGTAGAACGAGCTATGTTTTTAGGTTTGCTGTGTTACTTTAAAATGTACTAATATGAGTCAGAATTGATTATTTTTATCATTAGAGGCAGAAATATCTCAAACTAAATGTGTTTTTAGATAAGATTAGGTTTGTTGGTCAACCACAAGCCTTAAAATTGAGTTTAATTTTTTGTACTTCACCTGTCTGACTGTAAATAAATGGAGTTTAAACTTTGTGGAGATATTTTGGTAACTAAAGCATGATCATTATTACTAATTTTTAGAGTAGATCTGGTCCTTAAATCTGATTGGCTGAGCTGTTTATCCAGCTATAACATTTTTGACAATAATGTACACCTCTGACCACTTCACATTCGTGTCAATGCTTCATTTTATTTTATATGAAGCATGGAATAATATATCTGTAAGTGGGAAGTGAATTCTTTTTTGCGGTCATACTGCACCCTAACTCGACTGAACGAAGAACAAAGAGCAACATTCTTGTGAGCACAGAACCACAAAAGTAGTTCCAGCTCACCAGCAAAGAAATGTGGAAACGTGGTAAAACATTATTTTAGATCATGTACCATCCATCCATCCATTATCTTTCACTTTATCCCACACATGGGGGTCCCATGGCCAACCAGGGGAGAACGTTTCGGGCGCTGAGCAGATACACCCAGAAAGGGTGCCAATTTATCGCTGGGCACACACTCACTTACACTCTATATGGAGCAATTTGGAGAATTCAATTGACCTTTATTCATGTTTTTGAAATGTGGGAGGAAACCGGAGAACCCGAAGGAAACCCATGTGGATACTGGGAGAACATGCAAACTCCACCCAGCTTGGGATTCGAACCGGGAATCTAATGAAATATACAGATTAATATAAACAGCGAGCCATTTCATGATGAGCACTAAGCCGGTAACTTGTTGCTTAGAAATCAGTGTTCACCTTAAACTTTTCTTCGGCGATGTAATCAAGTTTTATTATGGTCTACATGTCAGGCCTAACAAACACAATAATACAAGTTCTCTCATTTATTATCGCTTTTTTATAAACACCAAACTTAAATTTCACTTTCATATAAACTGCTTATCCTAGACGTTTACTTTTTATTTACAGACGTGTAATATTGGCCACTGTATGTACACCTTTTTGTTTTCATGCTTATGGTTTGTTCAGTTCTACTTACCATACACATGCACTTTGAAGTTTTACGATTACAAACTGTATTCCAACTGTGTCTTTTTTCTGTTATGTCATTTTGACTGTATTTCAGTTATCAGACCCTTTACAGAGCAGTACTATTTGAGTGATCAATGATTCTCAGCCCTGCAGTGACATTGAAAAGGTGATTGGGTGTTAGTGTGATGCACTGCTATGAGTTAGTCAAGATACAGCAGATTTTTTTTACACTGTAGTAACACAACTGACAGTAATACCCAGCCAGCAGCATCCTGTGAGCAGTGATGAAGGATTGGAGGATGACTGACATGAACTGTAATAAAATTACACCTTGAGATGACAGTATTTAAAAACCCTTCCAATATTTTTTTTTGTTTTTTGCCACTTATCCAAACTCTTAAGAACAAACCACCACTTTGTAAAGCATCAATAAAGTGTTGTAAATAATCTACCACACAAATAACACCTGCTCTGTGGGTGACATTATTATAAAAGAACAACGCAAACATGCTAAACAAATGTGTAAAGAAAAGGATAAACCAATATCTGTAATTGTAATTGTAACTACAAAGTGCATCTATATATTTGGACAATGAGGGTAGAATCATGATGGAAATAATAAAATTTTCAGTGAGTGTACCGCCTCCTTGGCATACAGTATTAATTATTTCTCGAAGTAAGAATTTTGAATATGTCGGTTTATGTTAAAAGAATATTGGAATACTATCTTTTATTAACTATGATACTGTTCTCTGGTTCCCAGAGGCCCCGAATGCATCAAACCTGAAGATTGTGAGGATGGACCGTACAGCAGGGTGTGTGACTGGGGGAGAGGAAGTTTACCTGCTATGTGATAAAGTGCAGAAAGGTAGAAGCCATGGCACTTCATTCTACATGTTTAAACAGCATGAGGCATAATAGCCCAAAATGCTGCTCTGATATCAGGTCTGATCACATTTCTGAAGGAAGACCATTAGATTTCCAGCAGGTGGGAATTTCCCTATCATGCAAATAAGCCGAGGAGGAAACTCTCACCACACACTCTCTCTTTTTACAGCTTTCTTCCCCTTTTTACCCCTTTGAATTGCTTTTTCATTTTCTTTTCTTTTCTTAATAGCTGCAGTTTTTGATCATCACATGTTACTTTGCATGGTTTTCTGGAATTTACATTCTAATTTTATATTCTTTTCTTCTGTAGTGTTCTTTACTTGGTCTGACTTGTTTTCTTTTATTTATACTTAATTCTTTGTTCATAGATATATGTAATCATATCCATCGAAATGTTTTAAAAGTTTGTCATTTGGACCACTGTACAGTCATATAAAGCTTTCGTGAGGTCAGACACAGTTATTGGGTGAATAGAATTGCCATCGATGTTCCAAAATAACCCCAGCTATGGGTAGTTAGGCCTCTATTCAGGCCACTGGGTTTCTTCCAAACTTTTTTAAAGAAAAAGTTCTTTACTATGTGTGTGTATAACACCGAAGGCAGATGTAATTCTGTAGTCCTGGTTAGGTCCATATTTGGCACTTTTTTAATATTAATGGCCGAAACGTTTGGGGTTTTTCAAATATCACCTGTCACCGTCTGTGGTGAATAAGTATGTTAAAACCCAATGCGTTTTCTTCTGTTTTATTAAATCCTATGAATTACAAGGTCATTTGGGAGTCACTAATATTAACAATATTAACTCTAATATTGCGACATGCAAGATAATGGTACTGTGCATCTATTAAGCCTGAGTAACACGAATAAGAGAGATTTGTTTGTTATAAACTTTCTCTGTCTGGGTTTTAAACACATCATTATTCATATCATAAAACACACAGTATTATAATATTAGTAAGATAAAAAAAATATATAGTTAGTAGAATTAGATTAACAACATCCAAAACTGAAATTGTAGTCAATAAGTAATAAGCCATGATGTATATATTTCATTATATGTATATCTGTTACATATACATGTAATCTATATTTATCTATCAAAAAGTTTTAAAAAGTTAAAGTAATTTGAAAAATCTGTATGTATGTTCCCTATACAAATCCACATGGCCAATGAAATATAATTACTGAAATTATAAACAATAATGTCAGAGGTAAACCAACAGAGGCAGGACGTCTGTAACAAAGCTGAGGTGTCTTATAGAAGAATACTTCATGGGTTTTTTAGTTAAAGACCTGAGGGTTTTTTTTTTTTTTTTGCACAAAAGTACATGGATTGAAATGATTAGTTTAGTACATTTCAATACATTGTTCACTTCCCTATTGATACAAAGCATCCTTCATACCTTTTTATTATATTGCTTCCGTGTATTCTTTAGAAGCATTTTATAATTGTGTAATTGTGTATGAGCACGAACCTGCATTTCCTTGTATGGACAGCATACTTGTGTGCACCTGTACATCAAGTTGTTCTCATATTCAAACATTTAGCATACTGGAGACAACCGAAATACTGAATACCAGCTATGCAACCAAACATATTAGGTTTAAATTGGAACTGTGTCTTTGTGAATATTATAGGGTATGTATATATATATATATATATATATATATATATATATATATATATATATATATATATATATATATATGTGTGTGTGTGTATATATGTATGTATATATATTTGTGTGTGTGTGTATATATGTATGTATATATATTTGTGTGTGTATGTATGTATGTATGTGTCCCTTTTACAAGGGAGAAAACAAAGATATTAACAAAGATCCATTGTTCAAAAAATATTTTTTTGAAAGTGTACCCTCAAAGGGAACTGATACATTATGTATGAACTAAAATGAACAAATGATTTGTTTTAATATGCTTGTGTCTAGTGTGAACTGAATATCTCTGAGATGGTACGTTCTGATTGGTATGTCTAAAATTCTTGTTCTGGTGGTTTTCATAGATGACATCCAAGTGCGCTTTTATGAGGAAGATGATTCAGGAACCACCTGGGAGGCATTTGGGGATTTCTCCCCCACTGACGTGCACAGACAGGTGAGTGTACACGTATGTAGTCCCTTATAAACATAACTGTTGTGAGTAGTTTAACAGGGCTATAGGCTATATGTATTTTAATCTAAATGGTTTCATTATCAAAAAGCTCTGTTAATCATGTATTAGCCTTTAATATAAAGCATAACCATAATGGGTCTCACTTATACATTGAAAACCTATGTAAACCTATTTTAAAACCTTCTGCAGAAACATGGTATTTTAGTTTTGTTTTATTGTATTTCTGTATTTATCCACACTAATCAATATAATAACGCACACATTTTTTATATTAATGATGTTAATTTTCTGTATACCCCTATTTTATAATGTAATATAAATAAGAATAAATTTAAACTGTTCATGCAAAGAATATTTTAGTTTAATTTAGAGACATGTAATCACCCAACCCTCTTTTTTTTCTCCTCTTCCTAAGTTTGCCATTGTCTTTAAGACGCCCAAGTATCGTGATCAGAACCTGCAGAAGCCCATCTCTGTCTTTGTACAGCTGAAGAGAAAATCTGACAATGAGACGAGTGAACCTAAACCCTTCACCTACCACCCACAGATTATAGGTAGAGAAGCAACCAGCCACCCATTTGTAAATATAGTGTTGCTCCATGTTTGTGGTTCTCCTAAAACACAACGCAAAAACAAAAAAGAGCCCAATAATTCAGATAGTTCTCTTTAAAGGCCATAATAGGATTTATTGGCTATCACACGTTGAAAAATAATTCCATTCCACCTCCATACACATGCTTTGATGCAAACACCTTCAAACTGCCCACTTCACATTACAGGATCTGATGACAGCAAGCTGTTTGCCAGCAAAGATTTTGGCTTACTTGTATGTTTGCATTTTAATCAGGTGCCAATTTAATTATTTAATTATTGACAATATTGCAGTATATTTCAAGTCTCCAATAGAGATGAATAGCATAAAGAATCAGGGCTTGGTCGAACTGTTCTCAATATTAGCATGATGCTCACATAAATGCTTTTTTTTGTTGTTAATTTTCCAATATGACAGATAAGGAAGAGGTTCAAAGGAAGAGACAGAAGACCCTGCCAAATTTTCCAGATTATGGGGGTGCCGGGGGTGGAGTTGGAGGCATGTACAGGGGATCTGGAGGTGGAGCTACATCAGGAGGTGGACAAGGAGGAGGAGGAGGTGGTGGTGGTGGTGGAGGTGTGTGAATGTGTTTACGTGCACCACTAGTTAAAAATAAATCAAATCTGTTTCTGTTGTTGAAATAGACTTGACTTTAAAATAGCACAATGTGTGTGTGTTTTTACAGGTAATTTCTTCCAGGGTTTCTA
Organism: Corydoras maculifer; assembly: GCA_019802435.1. NCBI lineage: Eukaryota > Metazoa > Chordata > Actinopteri > Siluriformes > Callichthyidae > Corydoras > Corydoras maculifer. The sequence continues at coordinate 618,306 of JAFMOD010001418.1, forward strand.
CAACAACTTCAATTCTGGTTATACTTTTCCACCTTCCATGGGTGGTGGAGGGAGTACTGTTAAGCACGGTGGGTGTCAGATGTCAATCAGCTGTTAATTTATATTCTACTATTCTATAGCTGCAGTCATGGGCTTGTGGTTAAGGAACCAGCCTTGTGACCCTAAAGGTCCCTGGTTCACTTCCCGGTCCCACTAAGTACTATGGCTGAGGTGCCCTTGGGCAAGGGACCTGACCCCAATTGTGCCATATTCAAGGCTGCTCACCGCCCTGCGCACTTCACCAGTGTGTATATATGTGTATGTTTCACTGCACAGATAGGTTAAATGTAAAGGACAAATTCCTCTGTGTAAAGCACTGTAGGCAAAATAGATCACTAATCAATCTTAATGTATTGCGTTATAGGCAATTTACATTTACATTTACATTTGGTCATTTAGCAGACGCTTTTATCCAAAGCGACTTAAAATGTGAGAACAGGATTAAACACAACAACCCTGGAGCAATGAGAGTTAAGGGTCTTGCTCAAGGACCCACATTAGTAACTTCAGGGGACCTGGGATTTGAATCGCCAACCTTCAGATTGATAGTCCAACACCCTGACCACTGAGCTACCACTCCCCCTCTGTTTGCAATTTCTGTTTGTATCCAATTGCATGAGGACATGTTATGATATGAGTTATGATAGATTGTATAACAGTAAATCCTGACCAAGAGCTGGGTGAAACAATAGTACATTGTCTCAAAGAAGTTTAACAGTGTTTTAAGCCATGAAACCCCTAAAGTAACAGGTAAAGCAACGGTGACAGAAAAATGAGTATTTGTTTTGCATAAAAGTATGAAAAAAAAGGAAAAAACACTTAAGAGGCTGAGCGGCTTTTTTTTATCTCTGTGAATGTTCTTACCAACATTTACATGTTCTCATGTTCTTAAATGTGATAAATAACTTCTATATGATTTGAACAGTTCTGTTTGATGGCTAGGTTACATCAAGTAGGGCATCAAGAGATGTGCAGATACACCCAGAACAGGGCACCAATTTATCGCTGGGCATACTTTCTTACACAGACACACACTATATGGGGCAGTTTGGAGAATTCAATTGACCTTGATCCATGTTTTTGGACTGTGGGAGAAAACCCACACCAACATGGGGAGAACATGGAAACTCCACCCAGATTGGGATTCGAATCGGAAATCCCTAGCACTGAGAGGCGAACCTGCTAACCACTAAACCACCTTGCCGCCCTATAGAAGTTATAGAATATAGAAATTATTACAAAAAATAATAATGTACTAGTAGTAATGTTTGGTTATTGCCTATAATATCTTCACCAGACAATCACGGCCCGGTGGAGGATACAGACGAAGACAGTGACTGTGATTTGGATGATGATCCGGGCTCAGGTGGAGCAGGTGGGGTATTTATCAAGTCGGTACCATCATCCCCAAGTGAAAGTAATGAAGAGAGTGAAAGTATTGAAGAATTTGAGTCAGAAAGTGCAGGTGAGTTTGGATAAGCTACATAATGTTCCTAACAGTGTTTTGGTATTATATTGGAAATGATTTTATCTTTATCTGTTTTAGCGTGCGGGATGGAGTCAGAGTTAGCCGAGATTGCTGAGAGACAGGCAATGGCTGTGTTCAACTATGCCATTAGTGGTGATGTACGCAGGCTGCTGGCTCCTCAGAGGCCTTTAATGTCTGTTCAGGATGACAATGGAGACACGTATGTATGCTGTATATTGCACTTAAAAGTTTGCTTATGCTGACAGAGCAGTGAATTATGGAATTGTATGTGTGTGAGATACTAAACATTACTATTATGCAATGCATATAAAAAAAGTTTATGTATTTTGTTGCTTGGATGGTTGTAGTAGTGTCACATTAGTGAGGTATTTTCAGATAAGAATTTGATCCTGAATATTCATCACATTCGTGCACTTCTACCTCCTAGCAAAAAAATAGTCCTGGTATCGATTTCAAATTTAATGAATTTGTGGATCTGCATGTCCTCCCTGCGTCTAAAAAGAATTTACCATAGTAGCATCACACATCACGGAGACACATTGTTAAGTAATTAATCACTAATTACTTAACTGATTATAGTGTTTGTTCTCTATGATTTAAGAACTTTGTGACCTCATAAAAACATTTGCAATGAAACTATGGATTACAATTATTGTAAACTGTCCTATAGAATATCCAATAGTCGATCATGAAATACTTATAATAGACGGTTCACACACACACTGCTGAAATTTATAAATGAATTAGTGTTAAACCACTACAACTTTCAGTATTAACAATTTTTTTGTTAAAAAAAAGTGTTGTTTTGACCAAAATAGCTTGTAATCATGTAATATTTCACTTCTTTAAGGTGATCAGATGTTTGCTTTTGCACGCGTGAAACATTTTTAGCTTATAGCAATACTTTAAAACTCATATATTTGTCAGGTTTAAAGTAATAATAAGGTAATGAAGTAAATAAAGTGTTGTTTTACTTGTCCATCAAAATAAGCAAGCCTTTGGAATCGCTAAAGTATCCATCTATCTATTTTGTTTGAATGTATTTCTGCAGTCACACACTGACTAAGATCTTAATAAAAAACATCCACAGACTAAAGTGATACGTCACACATAACACACCAAGGCCATCATGTTAATGGTACCATCTACCTGTCCCGACAACTACACCCACAGTTGTTCAGGCCTGAATCCATGAACTACATATAAATCTCTCAACGTATTATCTTTCTGAATTATGTATTATTCTAAACTGGATAAAGCGTGCAGTTTTAAAAGTGAGACAGTGTATGGTTAATGTAAAGATGTTAAACTGTGACTCTTCTCAAAGGCATTTGCGATGTCCAGCTCATGATGCCCTCTAAGAAAGCTAAAGCCTATATAGGCATATTTAGTATTTTCTGTTTTGTGATGTGAGAAGGACTTTGTGTTAATACAGGGGGCTGCACCTGAGCGTGATCCACAGTCAACCAGATGCAGTGAGGAACCTTGCACAGGTTATTTCAGAAATTCCTGGAGAAGATGTGCTAAACATGAGGAACGACTTGTATCAGGTATATACATACAGCCAAAAGATTCATTTATTCAGTCGAGCTGTATAATCAGGGATTGTGTCTAATGTCCACGCTGGGTTTTCTTAGACTCCTTTGCACCTGGCTGTGCTGACAGGGCAGAAAGATGCAGCTGAGGCATTGCTGGCAGCAGGAAGTGACATTACTCTTACCGATCGAGATGGCAACACTGTCCTGCACTTGGCTGCCCAGCAGACAGATGGCGAATTGATCCAAATGCTGCTACAGCACAAAAGGGCTTTGGAGCTGAGCAGCACATACAACACAGCAGGTATATAAACAATATAACAATATATATATATATATATATATATATATATATATATATATATATATATATATATATA
>JAFMOD010001418.1:631213-664523 GCA_019802435.1 Corydoras maculifer
ATATATATATATACTGTTCAAACAAAAAAATATTTAATGTAATGAATTAGTATAACATTTACTTTTCATACGTTTTTTTGTTTCATTGTTTAATTTCTTTCTTGTTTAATTAATGCTTTATAAAGATTAATGCTTTATTTATTTTTAGTTTCAGTCTTGACAGTAGAACGATGTTTTCATATAGGTCACGTTCAGAAGTGAAATGAATTCGTGGGCATTTCTGTGTTACCTTGCATAACAATAAATCAAACGAGATGTATCTCACATTAGACCAGTAAGCAAGAGGTCGACCCAGGATAAAAAAAAAAAATTTTAAACGGAACAAAAGGAGTTTCTTATTCTGCCAAATGGTGACGCACTCGTCACGCCATTGCCCTGCTGAAACCCTACAGATACATAACTGGGTTTTCCCTCCATGAGGGACATTGAAAACATGCATACCTCTTCTGTGGGGTGTGAGTGTGCAAAGGTTTATTTTTAAATTTGGGTGGTTTCCCAGTCAAGATTCCATTGCTGTAGGATAGAAAAATATTGTTGGTCTTTTTTTTTAGTTTGTTGTTTTTTGTTTCAGTTTTTGAGTGTTTTAGAGAATTATAAATAAATGATTCACTAATTCCCATCAAGGAACAATACTATTATTGAACAATGATACTAACAAGTTACTCATTACCTTTAACAACTTTAAGGAACTTTAATGTGACACTTTCTGGTTAACTGTTAATTTTCTTTAAATGATGAAATACAGTGAATACCAAAGCATTGGAAACTTTCAACAAGCTTACTTCTCCATTTATGATTATGTTCATGAACCTCAGAAACTTTTGTGTAACAGAATTATGTGAACGCTTACAGCATGTTAATCTTTATAGAAATGTTTATTAAATATAAAACACCATAAAATATTTAGCATCAACAAAAATCTGCCTTTATTATTGAACTTGAATGAAGTCGATACAAACTTGATCAAAAGAGAAGAGTTAATATTAATATATAAATTTAAAAATTGTCTTATCTGACCCTGTTCTCTCTCTCTCTCTCTCTCTCTCTCTTCCTCTCGCACGTGCTCTCTTCCTACCGCGCCCTAGATGGAGAACTTGCAATGGACCTGCATGATATAAAGTTTTCTCCAGCGGAGGAGAACAGTGTATGTGACAGCGGCGTGGAGACATCCTTTCAGAAAGCCAGCCTGGGAACGAGTGACTTGCTTTACTCGCCCGTGGACCTGCGTTCAAAGTCCAACCCTTTAGAACCCATCTTTGAAACCGGAGTCCGGACCCTTGAACTCTGAACTTTTTAGTCATCCAAGGCACAAACCCAAGGCGCTCGCGTGGCACTGCGTGTGCACGACCGTAAAGCATCTTGGAGTCGCAAGTTGTGTCTCAGACCTGGCTGAGCACTCAGCAGACAAAATTGGCCATGTCTAATGGAGGCCGGATTTGGGCTCTTTATTGCTGCTGCAACAGCAGTCACTGCAGGCGGGTCAGGATGCAAACACCGGGCACTAGAGGAATTCCGAATAAACTGAAGTGCGTCTTCTTTCTGCTTGTACGACAGCTCCAGCAGAACCCTGCCTTTAGTTTGGTACTGTACTTGGAACTCAGGAAGCATCTGGCAGCTTCAGTGAGAGTGGGAATTGAATACAACTAAATTGTGAGAAGAAAAATCAGAGGACCACACCCCCCCCCACTAAAAACAGAGTGACGTCGAAACTCGGATCAATCATGCGAGCTACAAGCTTCTCTGAGCTAAAGACAGAAGGACGAGTCTCAATTGGTTTTGTCACATGCACTTGGAATGATCTCATGTTTATTTAATGTTTTATATTTTGTGTTTCAGGTGTTTTTAATATATATGGGAAACCTTGTGTTGTCACTTTCAGGATTATTTTGGGTTTGGTTGAAAAAGCTGAGATTACATCTGTATAAATGAAAGCTTTGTCAAAGAACTATTTGTCAATAAATACTGGTCCAGAGTAAGCGGAAATGAAGATTTGGTTTGTTTTGGTGAATAATTAGTATTATTTTGAGTTAAGCCTCTGGACCAAATGATTTAGCTTTTTCTATAAAAAAAATCTACTAAACAGTTTTGGGGAATTGCTGTTTATTTAACTTCATTTATCCTCCACCTTATACTTTTCTCATTCGCCATGTTCTCTTTTTTGTAAGCTGCTTTGGATAAAAGCATCTGCTAAATGACTAAATGTAAATGCCATGGCTACATTGCACAGGTTATTATAGGCATTTATTTTATATTTTATTTTTATTTGGTGCTAACAATCTGCATTGATGACAAAAAAATATACTGTGTACTTCAGCATGTCTGCTGATGCCGGTAAAGGAGCTACTTTTATTTTATAAGCCATTTTTCACATTTGCTTATTTTTGGTTTTATAAATATGTTGTTTCTTATCTGACTGGCTCATATTCACATCACATTCTATATTATTCTTGTTTATTTAAGCAATTTATTTGTGTTTTTCATCATCAAATATGTTTGGACACTGACACTGTTCTACAAAAGAGCACAGGAAGTTTAGATTGGTCCAAAATTTATTTAAAACGCCAGATTTATAACAGAGAGCCTGTTTAATGTCCAGATATATATTTATGAGACTTACATGTGGCATGTGGCCGCCTTCTGTACCGATGTTTTAGTGGTTAGTGTGTTGGGCTTTCAATCTGAAGATTGTGGGTTCAAATCCCAGGTCCACTGACATTACTGACAAGGACCTAACCCTCATTGCACCGTCGGGGTGTACAATGGCCAACCCCGTGTTCTGACCTTAACCCTTAATTTGGTATATTTGGATAAATGTGTCTGCTTGACAATATCATGTAATCTAATGTTAATCTAATGTCCAATGTCTACTGAATTTACCAATGTGGGTCCTTGAGCAAGACCCTCAACCCTCATTGCTCCAGGGCTGCTGTATCAACCCTGTGATCTGACCCTGACCAAGTTGGGATACTTGTAAGTCGGATAAAATTGCATTTAGATAAATGAGTAATTGGGTCCAGCAACAATACAACAATACTTTGATACTAGTCCCACACTGAACTAAATGTAAAGTTGTTTGAAGGTGTTCAATTAAACAATAAGTAAAGAAACGAGGCGGTGGACCCTGCATTTTATAAGTATAGTGTAAGTGAAGAGATTTTCTTAGAACGGGGATTTTACAGGATTATTAAAAAATTTTCACGTTAAAAGATCCATTAAATTAAATGTCGTTTAAGTCTTTTAATGGCAGAGGAACATTCAGATTTAAAACTTTATATTTGTGCTTAAAACGTACATTATGTGAATCAACATTTCGATATGAACCCTGCTGAAAATGTAAGGAGAACATGTTTGGTGACATCATCTCGCGCTTTCTCTCTCTCTTCCCCTTTTTTGCTCTCTTTCTCTTGTCTCTCTTTCTCTCTCTCGCTTCTCTCTTTTTCTCTCTCATTCTCTCTCTCTCACTCTGCTCTCTCTTTTTCTCTCTCGCTCTCTCTCTTTTCCTCTCTCATTCTCTGCTCTCTCTCTTTTTCTCTCTCATTCTCTGCTCTCTCCTTTTCTTCCTTCTCTCTCATTTTCTTTCTTGCTTTTCTCTCTCTTCTCTTTCTTATAACATAAATTTTGTTAATAAATATTTTATTTCATTCATCAACAAAAAAAAACTTTTTTATATGATTTTGGGTGGCATAGTGATTAAGATCCACAGTTGGTGGCGTTTCTTTGTTCTCCCTGTGTCCTAGTGAGTTTCCTCTGTGTTCTCCGGTTTCCCACAGTCCAAAAATATGCTTTTAAGATAATTCGGCTGCTTTAAAGTGACCTTTATAGTGTGTTTGAGGGAGTGTGTGTGTATCTAGCAAAAGGTTGGCACCCAGTCACGATGTTTCTGCCCCAGAAATGTTCTCAGAAAAGTTGGCATTGGGAAATGCAGGTTTACGTGAGAGCTAATGAGTTAAGATTAATGATTTGCAGATAAACAAGTAAATGTAATTAAAATTAAAACGAGCTATTTTTCCCCTAAATGAAATCACTCGCCAATCTAAATTATTCAGTCACGTACACAGCTGTATAAAACCAAGCACCCAGTCTTACAGGCTGCTTAGTGAAAGAACCTGTTGCTCTCAGAGTATCAGTGAATTCCAGTGATGGGATGCCAGCTGTGCAGTCCAGTCATAAAATTTCCTTCTGAATATTCCACAGTCAACTGTTAGTGACATGACAAAGTGAAAGTGATGAGGAACGACAGCAACACTACCACACAGTGTTAGACCACATAAAATGACAGCAGGTCAGTAAAGGCACATTTTTGCATTCAGTTGCTACAGAGCTCCAAATTTTAAACCACAAAGCTGCGTCCACACTTAACACCATACGTGCAAAGCAAGGTGTCGAATGCAGCAGAAAAAAGACGTCTCTAGAACAGTGGAGATGTGTTCTCTGTAGTAACCAATCATGCTTTTCCATCTAGCAACTTGATAAATCTGCCTGGTTTGAACACTTGTAAACCTTTCGGAAAACATTCCCAAAAGAGCTGAAACTGTTACAGCTCCAAACGGTGTGACATAATAATGATTACTATGGATTGAAAAATGTCACTAAATAGTGAATAGTGAATGTCACTAAAGTTCCCGTGAGGCAGACAGTGTATCATTTAGCATATTCATAATTAGCTAAACAAGACTTGATTAAAGTCATTTAATGTATTTGCAGGAGGATACGTTTCCATGGTCGTTTGCATTTCAGATTTATAAACCTGTGCTGCCAGATCACTTTTAAATTGGTTTGTGTTTGTAATTCTAAATTTCTTTGTTAAACTTTCATATACAGTAAGTTTGAATTTAATTGAAATTTTATTAATATAAATTTACTAAACTGAAGTTGCAAGGCGGGCGGCACGGTGGCTTAGTGGTTAGCACGTTCGCCTCTCAGCGCTATGGATTCCCGGTTCGAATCCCCATCTGGGTGGAGTTTCCATGTTCTCCCCGTGTCTGCGTGGGTTTCCTCCGGGTTCTCCGGTTTCCTCCCACAGTCCAAAAACATGGATGAAGTCAATTGAATTCTCAAAATTGTCCCATATAGAGTGTGTCTGTGTGAGAGAGTGTGTGCCCAGCGATGGATTGGTGCCCTGTCCTGAGTCTATCTGCCCAGCGTCCGAGACGTTCTCCCCTGGATGGGCATGGGGAACCCCACCGCGTCTCTAATAGACGATAAGCGGGAGATAATGAATGAATGAATGAATGAAGTTGCAAGGCAACACATGCAGTATGTCCTGCACTGATGTACATCTTAATTTAAAACAAGGAAAACAATCACTTTAAATTAACAGCTCGTTTAAGCTTCCCAACAGCATGTACATTCTTTCTATAGCTAATTTCAATTGTTTATTAATCATTATTTATTCGATCTTGGTAATTAGTAGTACTTAAATAAGATCCAATAACATTATTATTGTATTATGTGCATTTAAACAAAGCAGTTTGTAATCACATTGCAGTCAAGAAAAATGTGAAAATGTGGCCACATTTTTTATACTGAAAGTCGATCCTTCAGTGTCTTAACATATCCAGCATCACCATTTGAAATTTAAAATTTGTGACATAAAAAAGCAATAAGGCGAGAAGTCGTGCATTACTATAAATACATCATAAAGAGGTATTATTAGGTACAAAACACGACTTACAGTTCCACCTCTTTTCCGTGATTTAATCACAATAATGCACAAGCTCAAGTGCCTTATGGCTTTGATAAAACGGTTGCAAACACACTACAATAAAAAAAACAGGTATGATTCATAAATTCGGTTTTTGAAAGCAAAATCGTTAATAAATTGGTCTTCTGTGAGACAATTTTTTTTAAAGTGAACATTGATCGCTGAGTAACAGGATACCAGTTTCTCTAACGATCAAAGATTGCCATTTAGTGGCCAAATTATAGAACGCAGTTTATAAAAATCAGCCATAATAGGCTTAGTGATCATCTGAAAAGCTCTCTGTTTATATTAATCTGCATTTTATGATTTAAAATATTGTATTGCATATCACGCATTGATATGAATGTGAAGCGGTCAGAGGTGTGCATTATTGTCATTAATGTCAGGGCTGGAGAAACAGCTCAGCCAATCAGATAAAGGACTGAAGCTATTAATTCTAAAATTAAACTTATTAATAATTTTATTCGTAATATTGTAATAATACCCGTTTAAGACTCCATTTGTTTTAACAGTCTTAAGCTTCAAATTTTTGTGCATTTCTGCGTCCATAACTACACTGTCACCTGAGTTCCATTATCTGCTGTTTCGCTTACTTACAATTTATAATAAATTTATAATATCTGTATATATTTTGAAATGTAAAAAATTACGTTCAAAGAATTAATACTACGTGAAAGTATTACTTGGCATAATACAGAATACTTTGTTAAGAGTTAATAAATATAAGAAAAATCAACATTATTTCTAAGCGGCATTCATCGCACAGCTTCAGTAAAAACAGCGAGCCTGGACACATGCATAAATGGTCCACTAGGGGGTGATAAAGTTTTTTAAATGACCTCAACAGTCCAACTGTATTACCAGCGAATGTGGCTGCTTTGAAAAATCTTTTTAGAAGGAATAAAAATTAATTTGTGAGACTGTGGTTGTATAAATGACTGAAGAAAATTTGAATAAAATCATGTTAAAATAATGTTAATATTTGTTGAAAGGATTACATTATTATTAGTATTATTCATTTTATAAACTACTTCATGTGAAATCTTTCAACATGGCTGTTAAATTATTATTATATTAAAAAACTTTGGAATGATCAAGACTCAGTAACACTGTAACAGTAAAACTGAAATACAGGTTGTGTGTGTGTGTGTGTGTGTGTGTATATATATATATATATATATATATATATATATATATATATATATATATATATATATATATATATATATATATATATATAAAATCAAGTGTCCATTAAAAACAAATCTATTAAATATAGACTATTCATTAAATTGTGATAAAACAAAGGGATCATGAACTCAGCACCTCACTTAAGTGTAAATTTGAAATATTTGAGAATAAAATGTCAGGTATAAATACTGCACTTCCATCTCTGTTATATGTACATTACATTTGGTCATTTAGCAGAAGCTTTAATCTAAAAAGGCAAGACTTACAAGTATTCCAACCTGGTTGAGGTCAGAACACAGGGCTGATAGATGAGGGTTAAGGGTCTTGCTCAAGGACCCACAGTGGTAACTTCAGTGTACCCAGGATTTGAACTTACAGACTTCTGATTGTATCCCAACACTCTAACCACATTTATTTGACAAATATAGTTGCAAAATTTATATGATGGAAATTACAATAATCTGTAAATCCATTGTATTGTTTAAGTATAAACTGACATATATCACACATATATATATAACACATTTAGATCTTTGACTTTTAACAAAAACTTTTTTTTTAAATAAACTTTTTTTACTGTTTAGATAGTAATTTCTCCATATTCTTTAACACATATTATAATAAATGTAATACATTTTCAAATAAGCCAACATAAGCCAACCCAAGTCCAAAAAACCTTTATACAGATTTATGTATAAAAAATATTTTGTCCCAGTAACAAAACATAACATGCTGTTTACACATTAATTCTTCAGTGATGTTCTAATAAAGTATATTACAATAGTGTAGTGTGTTATATATGTCTCTTCAGAGTGTATCTATGTGAAGTTGCATGTGTGTGTGTGTGTGTGTGTAAAGAAGAGATAAATTAAGTATTTTTAAAGCTTTTGAACTTCATCTTGAAGGATACAAGCATCAGTGATTGGATTGTTTAAAGGGGGGGGGGGGGGGGGGGGGGGGGGGGGGGGGGGGGGGGGGGGGGGGGGGGGGGGGGGGGGGGGGGGGGGGGGGGGGGGGGGGGGGGGGGGGGGGGGGGACACCCAGGACAGGGCGCCAATCCATCGCTGGGCACACACTCACTCACACAGACACACTCTATAGGGGGCAATTTTGAGAATTCAATTAACTTGTTCCATGTTTTTGGACTGTGGGAGGAAACCGGAGAACCCGGAGGAAACCCACGCAGACACGGGGAGAACATGGAAACTCCACCCAGATGGGGATTCGAACCGGGAATCCCTAGCGCTGAGAGGCGAACGTGCTAACCACTAAGCCTGTTTAAACATTAAGATTGCAAAAAAAGATCCCCAACTGAAGAATCACCCTTATAATTAATTCTTCTACATGGTTAATACTCCTATCTCTCTTTCACACACACACACACACACACTCTCTCTGTCCTGTTCTCTTTGTGAGCGTGACACACACACACACTCATGTTATTATTATTATTAGTAGTAGTATACCTTATTATTGCAAAATATTCTATTTTATAGCTTTAAAAGTGCAACTTGTATATATAGTCTGTTGTGTATACAGTTTGAGTTAATAGAGTATGTGTGTGTGTGTGTGCATATATGTGTGTGAATGCATGTGTGTGTATGTGTGTGTGTGTGTGTGTGTGTTTGAATGAATGTGTGTTTTTGTGTGTATATGTGAATGTATAAGTGTGTATGGATAAATGTGTATGTGTGTGTATGAATAAGTGTGTGTGAGTGTGTGTATGAATAAGTATGTATGTATGTATGTATAAGTGTGTGGTGTGTATGAATAAATGTGTGTATAGGTGTGTGTGTGTCTGTTTAAATAAATGTGTGTGTTTGAGTGTGTGTATGAATAAGTATGTATGTATGTAAGTATAAGTGTGTGTGTGTGTGTGTGTTTGTATGTGTGTGTGTGTGAGAGAGAGAGAGAGAATGTGAGGGTGTGTGTAAGAGAGTGTGACTGTGTGTGTGTGTGTGTATGTAAGAGAGAGCGAATGTGATGGTGTGTGAGTGTGTGTGTGTGTGAGAGTGTGTGTGTGTGAGAGAGAGTGTGTGTGTGTGTGAGTATGTGTGTGTGTGTGTGTGTGTGTGTGTGAGTGTGTGTGTGTGTGTGTGTGTGTGTGTGTGTGTGTGTGTGTGTGTGTGTGTGTAAAGCCTGTGAGCGCGTGCGGGAGGGCGGAAGTCAGTTGTTCGGTGACTGGCGGAGCTTCATTGTAAACAGGACGGCGCTGTCAGTCTGCTCTGCGCTGCTCTGCTCGGTGATGGTTGATGGTTGATGGAATGGCGGGTGATTAAATCTGCTCGGGACGGCGAGCTGGCGCTGCTCTCTCTGCTCTCCTGATTCCTGCAGCAGCAGTTGTTTCCTCACATGCAGCGCTTTGTTTGTTCTGTCTTCACTCGGGGATTTGAGCCGCGTTCGCTTTGCAGACTTTATTCCGCCGAACGACAACAATCTGCTCGGTTTGTTTGGTGAGGAGGGAAGCGAGCAGGGAGGGCATGCTGGATCAGGATGACTCGACGCGGGTGAACCTGGTTAGCGTGACCAGCTAGCTAAAGTCAATTCACCCAACAACCGACATCCTGAAATTATCAACCGGTGTGGATTTAGGATTTTTACCTCCATTCCTACTTTTTAACATTTACAAAGTCATGGCTGAAAGTACGGGACTAAAGCCAGAGAAGGGAACCGAAAGCCCCGGCACCAGAAGGGGAAAGAAAACAGGAGAGAGCCCCAGTTCCAGCCCGGTGTCCGGGAGTTCCAAGCCGCATCAGTCGCCCTCTTCTCGGTCAGCGAAGCCTCACATGGTCGCCGCCGGCCACTGCTTCCGCAAAGTCACTCTGACCAAGCCGACCTTCTGTCACCACTGCAGCGACTTCATCTGGGGGCTGGTGGGCTACCTCTGTGAAGGTATGATCACTGAACCCAACGGGGCATTCTGCTCGCATCCAGCCGCTCATCATACTCTTTAATGTCCGAGCACATGCACGTCACAATCTCACTGTGTTTTTAATCTGTCCCCTCAGCTATAATGCTTGTTTTCTTTACTCATAAAAATAAAAATTCTCATGTTGCTTTAATTTTTCATTTCACTCTTTCCATTTGAATGTTTTGATTACACTGTAAAGGTCAGTGTTTGCCCTCCTGTACTCATTCATTCATTTTGTCTTTGTGTCTTTCTGTCTGTCTGTCTTTCTGTGTCTGTCTTTCTGTGTCTCTGTCTGTGTCTGTCTTTCTGTGTCTCTGTCTGTTTGTCTGTCTTTCTGTGTCTGTCTTTCTGTGTCTGTCTTTTTGTGTCTGTCTGTCTTTCTGTCTCTGTGGCTTTCTGTGTCTGTCTTTCTGTCTCTGTGTCTTTCTGACTTTCAGTCTGTCTGGCTGTTTTTCTGTCTGTCTTTCTGACTTTCAGTCTGTCTGGCTGTTTTTCTGTTTCTTTTTGTCTGTCTTTCTGTCTTTCTTTTACTTTATTAATTTTTAAGATTGCAGTTTTTACAAATGCTTCAGGTGTCATGCTTGTATGCACAGAAGTAGAATTTAAAAAATAACAGTATGTGGAATACAATTAGTGGTACTCTGATTTTTCATCTATAAGGTGGAGCACTAAGGTGCGTGTGTTTATGAGAGTGCTCAATAAATGTCCAAAAAAAAAAAAAAAAAAAAAACTGCAGCAGATACTATTGCATTTGTCTACTGTACCAGTGCAACACACCATCACATCAAAAAAATCATCCACTGTCTAAATGATACCTGTTCTGATGGCACAACATGTACAATAGCAGCACATGCCTAAAACAGATGTGAATGTCTTGATTGAGAATCTCTTAACTGTTGATGACTTAAGTGCAGCCGTGAAGACTGATCTCTGGTTGAAGAGAGCAAAATTAGTTCTTATTAATTAGATTTTGGGCTTTTTTTCTGGATCCATCACTGCCTTCTTAACTGATCCACTGAAAATGGACACCTGTTCATGGCATGATTTGTACAACAGTGTCCTGCACTGATGCTGCTCTGCCACTCAAGAAGGATGAGTCCCCTACTGTGCCTCCCATGGTTTCTTACTTAAAAAGCAACAATAACAGAGACAATAACAACAATAATTGTCACATAGGCTTGCTCTTTTGGAGTTCAGGATTGGAACACTGTAAAGCTGCCTTGAGACAATGTACTATTGTAAAAAGCACTATACAAATAAATAAACTTGATCTGGAACCTCTTTACAGGCTTAATATGTTTGCTCTGTAAAAGTGGCTATTGAGCTTACTTATACTTATGAATTATGTAGAGTACTGATCTTTAGTCCTTCTGAAATTCCCAGTAGTCTGCTTTCATGGATCTCAGGTACAAGCTATTGTGTGTGAAAGCTATATGCGCTCGATGCTATTTGTGGAGTCCATGATTGGTTCATTGTGTAATATAAATACTTAACTTTATTACTATTGTGCACTTAAGTACGACAGAGTAGATCTTGTGCTGACTCTATGTTTTAGGTTCTCCTGCCTGACAAAATTCCACATGTTCATAAAGCAGCGATCTGTACTGTAGAGTTTGTATAAAGAGAGTTAAACAGATAAAGCGTGTATGCAGAAGAGTGATCCATGATTTGGGTAAAAAAATTTAAATATGAACACAAACCAATGATTAAAAGCTTCTCTTCTCACTTGGTGCAATTGACGCATCCACTTGATTCACTGTGTGCATTTTAATAATGCATCAAATATTGTTTAACTGAAATTATTCAGCTGAAAATACCAAAAAACACTTTTGGTGTTCGGCTAAATGGAGCAAAAAGTACCAATAATTTATACAGAACAAAACCATATAATCCTGTTAACTTTTTCTAGTGTAATATTTTTGTTTATTAAGTGAGTAACTGGAGCACATTGAAGTGCATCAGCTTTTATCTGGTTTTAAGTGTTTGAGCTCAATGTTACTCCTGACAGAGTAAGAAACTAAACAGCGCTGTTGTATTTAATTAATTAAACATTATATTAAGGCAGACAGACAGACAGCAGCTTTTCGGCATGCTGGTGCTTTTTCTAGCAGTGTGCAAACTTCATCCTCCTTAAAGAAACACAGTTCTCAATGAAAAGATCTTTGTCAATGCCTCAAACTGTGGGGATGTATCAAGCTTGTGTTTGTTATTTCAGCAGTCAGTTACAAACCTATAGTTTATTTAAGGGACAAATATTATTCTTCGGGTGGCATGGTGGTTAGTGGTAGGCACGTTCGCCTTTCAGCGCTGGGGATCCAGGTACGAATCCCAAACTGAGTGGAGTTTGCATGTTCTCCCTGTGCCCGCATGGATTTCTTTCTGGTTCTGAAGTTTCCTTCCACAGTACAAAATTTGGTAATAATGAATGAATAGATGATAACGTTCTTGATTTTATTGATCTATTTGGGTGAACTACAACAGTAATACCTGGTAACATTCTGTTTTATGGTAAATGTCACATGAGCCATATGATGGAATTGCCCTAATGCCCTCACTTCACTTTTAAAGTTTTTTTCGAAACACAACAGTTTAGTTCTTTTTCCATAAATACATTTTGGTGGTGATTTCCATGTTTTAATTTTAATGCTTGTTTTAATTTATTGTACAAAAGTAGGTGGTAGGGGGGGGGTCCCCATGCTCATCCAGGGGAGAACATTTCGGGCGCTGGGCAGATGCACTCAGGACAGGGAGCCAATCTATCACTGGGCACACACACACAAACAAATTCTATATGGGGTAATTTGGAGAATTCAAAAAAGCCACCATGGAGAAGCCACCGTGCCGCCCTCTACAATTTCATATGCTTATTCTTATGCCTAATTACATTTTATTTCACCGTTTAAAATTAAAAATGTTAAAAAATAAACTATTTTCAACGCTCACCTAAAAACCCAATTCCCAGAGACGTTAGAACATGTTCTTTAAGTGAAACAAAATGTAATTTGTAATTTGTTAAATTAATTCATCAAACAAAAGGACAATTTTTTTAGCTTCCTTAATTTAAAGACTGAGTTCTGTTTGTTAAGTATCAACAGTTTAGAATTATATTCCTGCAGCACAAAGTTGGGGCAGAGGTGAAAGACTATAAAGGTATAGGAACTCTGTCCTGGAAGATTCCACAGTTGGCAGTCTTAACAGGTAACAACTGAGGTGAAAGATTATTTGGTGGTTAGCACGTCTGCGCCTCAGTGCTGGGGATTTAGGTTTGAATCCTGATCTGGGTCATGTTTTCATGTTTATGGGTCTTCTCCGGTTTACTCCAATAGTCCACATGGATTCATGGAAAATTAGCTGCTCCATATATAAATTGTCCCTATATTGTGTTTGTGTTTTTGTGTGTCCTGCGATAGACTGACATCCTGTCAGGGGTGTTATCTGCACAGCGCTTTAAAATTTCTCCCCTGGATGGGCATGGGGAACCCCCCACGACATTAGCCCCTATTTTAGGGATTAATATGGATTAAGCAGAAGATAATGAGATGAGAACTGTCACAGTGGCGTAGTGTGTAGCACGTCTGTCTTTTGGCAATAGGGATCCAAGTTTGAATCCCGAGAGTTTTTACTTTCTCACGGTGTCTGTGTGGGTTTCCTCCCACAGTCCAAAAAACATGGACTTAAGGTGAATTGCTTTAAATGGCAAATCTAAATTGCCACTGTATAGTGAGTGAGTGAGTGTCCCCTCCTCCCCGTCAAAAAAATGCCTAGTTTTTGAAAGGAAGGATTATGGTTCAACACATTGTGTCATTGTAAAAGAATAATCAGTCAGTTTAACAACAGCATTATAGTTGTACATTAATTTTGAGCTTTAGGTCTTTCACTATCCACAGTTCATAATATGAAAAATCTGAGGAACTTTGGTTGAATAAAGATGAAGTGGGGAAATCACCGCTCAGTGTGTGTGACCATCAAGCCCTCATGTGGTATTGTTTAAGAAATTATCATGTTACTGTGTAACCAAATAAATCTATACGAATTACAGCTAAACAAATGACTCTTGTTGAACTGTTGTGTAAAAGCACGGAACACTCAAGGTCATGTGTTCTCATCAAAAACATCATAGATAAATTGATCACTAGTAATAAATCACAGCTTGGATGTTATTTGTGAGTTCCGTTTTGCGTCGTATTGCTTGATAACAGGGGCGGCATGGTGGCTTAGTGGTTAGCACGTTCGCCTCTCAGCATCTGGGTGGAGTTTCCATGTTCTCCCCGTGTCTGCGTGGGTTTCCTCCGGGTTCTCCGGTTTCCTCCCACAGTCCAAAAACATGGATCAAGTTAATTGAATTCTCAAAATTGCCCCTATAGAGTGTGTCTGTGTGAGTGAGTGTGTGCCCAGCGATGGATTGGCGCCCTGTCCTTGGTCTATCTGCCCAGCGCCCGAGACGTTCTCCCCTGGATGGGCATGGGCAACCCCACCGCGACCCTAATAGAGGATAAAGCGGGAGATAATGAATGAATGAATGAATGATTGATAACAAAATTAATTTAAAAAAAAAATCAGATTCTAGACGTTTAGCATTTAACAAAACTGTACTAACTTTTTGTGAGTATGGCTATAGCATGAAGTCTAATTTTAAGAAACATCCACAAGCACCGATCTTAAATTAAGTTATCAATTCCAAAATACATTTTGGAACCAACACGTTATTCTAAGCAGTTAATTTGTCCAGTGCAGTTTGTGAATAGTGCTTTAGACATGATGGACATGATGAAACATTTACTCTTTAGATTTGTCTTCATCTGTAGCCTTTATGTTTGTATAGACTTGATGAGCTTCATTCATTCATTCATTCATTCATTATCTCCCGCTTTATCTTCTATTAGGGTCGCGGTGGGGTTTCCCATGCCCATCCAGGGGAGAACGTTTCGGGCGCTGGGCAGATACACCCAGGACAGGGCGCCAATGTATCGCTGGGCAGACACACTCACTCACACATACACACTCTATATGGGGCAATTTGGAGAATTCAATACACTTGATCCATGTTTTTGGACTGTGGGAGGAAACCAGACAACCTGGAAACCCACGCGGACACGGGGAGAACATGGAAACTCCACCCAGATGGGATTCGAACCGGGAATCCCTAGTGCTGAGAGGCAAACGTGCTAACCACTAAGCCACCGTGCCGCCCTTGATGAACTTTGTGGTGCCAATTATTGATATATTTATATATATATACTTGATAGAGCAGTATCTTAGTCTAACTCAAGCCACTCAAACTTGAGTTGTGCTCCTTCTTTCTGAGAATATCTATCACCCTCTCGCTCTCTCTCTCTGTCTCTCTCTCTCTCTCTCTCTCTCTCGTGCACTAAAGCATGATTGAATAGCTGCCTCTGGGAAGGAGAGGAGATTGATGGCGCTCGATTACAGGAATCTTTAATTGGCTGGTCTTGTCTGGGTTCTCACTTTGATGCATGTTAGCACCTGATGAAAACTGGACTGAACAAACAACTGATCCAGTAAATAAAGAATGTATAATACACCAGCCATAACAACCTGCCATAACCAGTGCTAGTTCCAATTAATATAAATGACCAAATTGATAGTATGTTCTACTTGATTTACCCTGAAATTCTTTATTTCAATGTCGTGAATCAAAATCTTTTTTGATTCATGACAATCATTTCTTTTTTGTTCTTTTAAAAATGGGCATTTTGCTGCATTACTGTAAGAGCGCCATTTTTAAACCCTAAATCTGTTGGGACACAGGGACTGGTTTAATGTTTGCCCATGTATAGGTCCTAAAGAATAGTAGGAGTGCAGCTGGAAGAACAATTATGTTTTAAGTGGTATAGGAACAAGTAAATAATGTAATCTTAGGTGGCGTCCAAGTAAACGCTCTGCTGAGAAAGCCTTGTTGTGTATTACCATATTTCATTTGTATGTTGTAGTCCTACAACAAGCATCACAGTGTTGTTACTACACATACATGTTTTAATAAATATAAATGAAAGTTAATATAATGCATGTAGTAAAATCGGCGGCACGGTGGCTTAGTGGTTAGCACGTTCGCCTCTCAGCGCTAGGGATTCCCGGTTCGAATCCCCATCTGGGTGGAGTTTCCATGTTCTCCCCGTGTCTGCGTGGGTTTCCTCCGGGTTCTCCGGTTTTCTCCCACAGTCCAAAAACATGGAACAAGTTAATTGAATTCTCAAAATTGCCCCCTATAGAGTGTGTCTGTGTGAGTGAGTGTGTGCCCAGCGATGGATTGGCTCCCTGTCCTGGGTCTGTCTGCCCAGCGCCCGAGACGTTCTCCCCTGGATGGGCATGGGGAATCCCACCGCGACCCTAATAGAGGATAAGCGGAAGATAATGAATGAATGAATGTAGTAAAATCTTGTGTTAATACAGAAATGATCATGAAACAGACATGATGTATCAGACGATGAAGAGGAAATGACTGTAGTGGAAAATGATTTGATTGCTGCAAGGTAAATGGAGTAGCCTGGAGCTTTTAACGAGTAAAAAGCACTTGACATACCTAGTTGCTGCTTAATGCATTCCAGGAAAATGGCTAATTTGGTTTGTCTGGCTCACGTTTGCATGACCATAGTGCACTTCATGTCTTGCATGGATTCAACTAAAGCTTTAAAGTGAATAAAAAATAGGAGTTGTATAGATTTTATGCTCCTAACAAGCAGGTTCTGGTTTAAAATCATAGACACTAAACCGACTTCTCTATTGAGAATTCTGGCCTCTGGTTTAACTGTGAGTTAATGGGTGAAAGTACACAATCAAAGCAGAACCAAATAAAATAATAAACATTAAAGAGGGTGCTCTTAAAAGTATCGCGGTTTGTTTTATATGAAAAGTAAAAATGTGAATCTACAGTGGTTAGAAATGACAGTCTAACTCTTTGTTTTAGTAGATTGTCAAGCCATGCAGTAATCATGTCGAGTGATTTTAAGGTCTTGGACTTACGGTTGTGTTAAAAGTAACACAAAAGGTAACAGTTATGTCTAGGTTTACCAGCAACTATTTCAAGTATTTTAGTATTTCATTTGTCATTCCAACAACATAGAGTGGTATACAGTGGAACGACACAGCGTTCTCCAGGAACAAGGTGCTACACATAACATCAACTACACAAACCAACACAAAGTGCACATGTGCAAAACAGGATTTACAATAAATTCAAGACAATATACAGCATGTAGTACTTTTCAGTACTGGTTAACCACTGCATCAATGCTATTAGAAATGGCGATTTAATTTTTCGAGATCACCCAACTTTGGACTTTAGTGTCATGAATACTGATACATTTAAACAAATCAATGGTGATTAATATCAAAGCAAAGCATGTGGCACAGAGTCAAATGCATTAGAAAAGTATAATTCTGTGAGACTTGGATTTAACACTCACTTATGTTGCTCTAAACATCTCACTAGTGATGGTGCGCATAACATGACAAAGCACAATAAAGTGCATAATGAACCTGTGCTTTCTTAACTGCAACCTCTTCTGAAAGTTCATGGTAATTGCCTTTAACAGCAGGCAGAATCTACTTTTCACCAACAGTGAAGGCCTTCTTGGCCTTGTTGGTGCGGTAAGCCACTAAAAATGATTATGCTCTCAGTACAGACACGTGTGATGTGGTAGTCTTCAGTAATTGCTTTTGTTCTTCAAATTCAAGCATTTTGCTGGATGCTTGTCTTGAGGTGGTGAAGCAGTTCTAAAGGGGGGGGGGGGGGGGGGGGGGGGGGGGGGGGGGGGGGGGGGGGGGGGGGGGGGGGGGGGGGGGGGGGGGGGGGGGGGGGGGGGGGGGGGGGGGGGGGGGGGGGGGGGGGGGGGGGGGGGCTGATCTGTGGCCTGAGAGATAGAGAAAGCGAGAGAGAGATAATATGACAAATTATCCATTGTTTTCATATTATATGCGATTCAGTATATATCAATTGTGCTTTGTGTTTAACTCATTCACTCTTTACTGCTTCGCTCTTTGGTGGATGTTGTTTGAAACATTTTTATTGCCATTTTGCAGTTCATACAAGTTTCTGGCAACAGGAACAATATAAATGGCAAAACAAAAACAGGCAGGGAGTTAAAAAGTTATTAGTGTTACTCTTAGGTTTCTCCTGAAATGACCACTAACAACCTCAAGATTTCCTCAGCTCCCAGAAATAGATCGCATACTTCCTCACATACTCATGTCTGTGTAGACACACACAATAAAAGTCTTTTTCCAAACTAGTAACTCAACATTTAGGCTAGCATTATTTTTAAAATTTTGCAGCCGATCACTATCAATTATTATTTTTAGGAGTACAGTATCATTGCCACATACTGTTCTACTTGATAGATAAAAGCAATGGGTGAAAATAAAAGTGTGTCTAAATATGTAATGTGCGTTATGCAGTAGGCAAAATGCCCTCAGATGGCCTCCTGGATTGTGAGATATTTTAAAGTAACCAAAAATAACCATAAGAAACTCTTCTTATGTACAACACTAGAGAAACTTTGCAGTGGAACAGTGCTGGTGTGACATCTTCTTTTAAGAATGTTGGCAATATGGTTCCTGTAGTACATGTGGCATTGCATGGATATTGTACATTTGCATACTAGGGTCATTAAGACAATCTACGGGATTTCTGGTCAAGCAGTACTTACTGGATCTTGTCTAGGTTTTTCAACACTGCCCCTTCACCCCCTTCCCTCACCCTAAAACTATGACCAGTGTACTGGTCATAGTTTTAATCTGTATGTTTTAATTAAGAAAACATATTTATTATGGCCATTCCTTTCAATTGTTTATAATAATTAGGACACAATCTTACCAGTACCAGGCAAAAGTTTGGACACACAGTCTTCTTGTGACATTGTCTATTTTGTTCACTTGCCATTTCATTTACATTTAGTCATTTAGCGCAGATGCTTTTATCCAAGCGACTTACAAATGAGATATATAGATGGAATTTTACAATCTTTGCTTTTTTGTTAGTCGCTTGGTTGTTGTCTGTTCTCTATTGGACAGGACCATCACAGAACAGGCATATTTTGGGTGGTGTATTTTCATTATCAATTCTGCAGTGACACTGATGCAATGAGGGGGGGTTTAGTGAAGCAGTGCTGCTATAGTTTCATTTAAACACCTTAGTGACACTGCTGGGATAGGAATAATGTACCGACCAAATAACACCTGCTTTGTGATGCTACTAATGGGGTCCTGACCAAGGAAAGAACAGAGTAAAGTGGACAAAAACAGTATGTACTGTTGTACACAAACAGATGGACTACAGTCTACAAAGTTCATCTTTACAGTAAGTGGAACTGATAACATGGACAGTAAGACGTGTGTTCAAACCTGGTGCTGTACTGTATGTAAGAGCTTTCCATGCAAAGTGTGTAGTGAATACACAAAAAGTCCTCTGTTATTCAATAGAGATACTGAATTCACATGCAAACAATGAGAGCAAATGTAGAGAGTCACTTCTTCCTGTGTCACACAAATCTTATATTGAATTTTCTCCTGAGTGTTGTTCATAGTGCCTCCAAATGCTATCTAATCAACAGCACCATTTTTGTTTTTTTGTTGTTTCCTTCAGTAAAACATGAAAACCTTTAAAACACAAGTCCCATTTGCTGATGTGATGGACATTATGCTTACATAGTAAGAGAGTCTGGGTTCTGGCCTGCTGCACTTTAAACCTCGCTGAAAACATTTGGTGCTACATGAAACGAAAAGTCAACAATGAAGACCACAAACTGTTAAACAGACAAAACTGCCCATCAAGTAAGAATGGGAACATATTTAACTTTCAAAAGTACAGCACTTGTTTATCTCAGTTCCTAAATGCAGACCCTTGTTAAAAGAAGTGGAGAAAATAACTGGTGCAGCTTTTTATATATAATTCAGTTTTTTCTGTTAATTCTGTCTATACATGTTATTTATTTATATATTTAAAAAAGAAAACTAATGTAACTAATGTAAAAATGTATTTAGCATGTTATATCATGACTTTCGGTACATTTACAGGGTGAAAACATGTTTGTAATGTTTTGAAACAGGTCTTGTTTTACAGTAATGTAGAATGGGTATGCAAATCCTGCTTTTATATATAGTATCTCGCATTATTTAACTGTGTTTATCATGGGTGTTAGTATAAAGCTACTTACCTTTACAGTTATAAGTCTTTGCTTATTGAAAAAAATATTAAATGCAGTCTATATGCTTAAAAAATTTATATAATATTTATTTATAGAAAAAGCCAGAGCTTGCAACTCCTTTTCTTTCCTGTGAGCTGGGATCGTTGGCAATGTCGTGTTTTGTAATTGTTGATGCTAGATGACAGCGTGAAAGGTGTCGAGTCAGAATTGGCATGACGGACTTACTGCATGGCTGACGGGAAGATTTCTTTAGGCGTGTCATAGAGAACAGACTAAATGGTTGTTGGGCTGACGTGGTGTGTTGGACACTGGCTTATGACTGGCAGCGTCGGTGTTGCCAGGCAGAGCCGGTGCACAAAGAGCCGCAGGAAAGTCGTGATTGACTCTTAAAGGTTGACATAGCAACAGATAGAGAGGAGGATGGGATGTTTTAGATGGAGATTGTGTGGTACTTCTGAGCACATCCCCAGGGTTCACTGTGGATCTGTTTTAAAGAGCAGGTACTGTACATCATGCATAAATGATGAATAATCTAATCTAGGGTTACCGTTCTTTAAGTGAAGATGCTGTAAGGGGGGAAAAATCAAATCTTATATAAAAGTGAATTATACCGTTACATACAGTACGTCGGTGTGATGCTTAACTCTGGCCCAATATGATTGTTTGATAAGTCACTGTTTATTAATTCTTACAACTACAGGTAATTAAATTAGCCAAATAATACAGGGCATCAGTCATTCCAATAAAACATCATGAAAAGTGTAGCATGCTACTACACAGGGTAGTCACAAACATGTTCACACATTCACACCTGGGTTAATTTAATAATGTTTACATAATATAACAACACACCTCGTTCAAATCATCAGCCCATCAACAGCCCATTGTTAAGTTGAAGTGGGTGTTAAAGTGCAAAGAGCCTTAAAATGTTCCACACAGGTTTTGAGAACCTCTCTTATATTAGCTTTATGAGTGAAGCCCTCAGCATTAGCTGCTTTTATACAAGTTAATGTTAGGTTTGCTATTCACTGCCCATTAGACTTTAAACCATCACTCCATACTGCCTCATTTTATCATGAGACAGCCTGATGACTGACTCTGGAGACAAACAGACACACTCAACCTTATGGATCAGAAACCAGAGGGGTGGAATAAAATTTATGATTAATGCAACTTGTAGCTTAACTTTGTATCTTACGGGATTTCTTTGACCGCAACAGCCTTACAATACCTCAGGAGATACAGGTCCTCTACATCCAAAACCATACATCAGAATGCATGCTACTTCTACCACTGCATTCACCCCGATGAATATTAATAATAAATACAGGGGCATTTAGCGGAACTGATTCGATTTGACAACAAAAAAACCACTGGACCTACCACAAATATTATAGACCTTTTCCCACTTAGAATATGGCTATCTTGAGAGAGTTGTGGATCCCACTTGGTGCGAGACACCCTGCACAGATTCACTGCAGTTAAGAGTATGGGCAGTCATAGGCTTGTGGTTAAGGAACCAGCCTTGAGATTTCCCAGTCCCATTAAATACTATGGCTGAAGTGCCCTTGGGTAAGGCATCTAACCCCAAATGCTCCCCGGGCTCTGTGTACTGTGCTCCCAGGGCTGTCCACTGCATGGATGGGTTAAATGTGGAGGACAAATTTATCTGTGTGTAAGCACTATAGGCAATGGATCCCTTCATCACTTTACCTTAAAATCAGAACTGCCTGTGACCAAATGTACTGGTTTTATGCTCTCATACACAATGCTGGAATGACCTGATGCTGAGTTTACAACATTGTAAGCTGAAATACATTTAGTGCCAAAATAACAATGGGGTTCAGGCATCAAAAAACACAACCATTCATTTATGTTATTATTCATTGTAGTTATTATTACCATAATAAAAATTATTGTTAGGGTGGCACGGTGGCTTGTTGGTTAGCACGTTTGCATCTCAGGTTCATGGGGAATCCTGCAGACCCTAGTAGAGGATTAAGTGGAGGATAATGAATGAAGAATGTTAATACTACATCATGCAACCACATGCTCCCTTCTATACTTGAATACACGGTGAAAAAATTCTGGTGTGGATAAGTTTCACAGACCATCTGACCTTATAAATGATCAGCTGTTCAGTTGAATGAGTTTTTGTGAGGACGACTCTGAATGAGAATGACCTTTTACAAAGTCACATCAGTTATGTCAAAAGTCACTGTTTTGATGTATGACTAGGCTTAAAATTTTGTAGCCCATTTTTGTTATAAATAGGAGGATTACATGGGGATTTTGGAAAGGCGTTTTCTGTTTTTAAACATTTTTTTAAAATGTATTTTAACAGATGATATCAGGTATTACATTTAGTCATTTAGCAGACGCTTTTATCCAAAGCGACTTAAAAATAGAAGTCAGAAGTTATGCAGAAAACCAACTACACTAAAAATCATCAAACCTGATTGTTATTTGATGCTGTGCCCCTCTGCTGTGTTTGTGGCTTATAGACATGCTGTGCCCCTCTGCTGTGTTTGTGGCTTATAGACATATTAGAGTGCAAATCAGTTTTTTATTACAAATGTAGGAATCATCATGACTAGGATAATCAGACAATAATGTCTACTATCTGACTATAGGTTTCTTTTATTTACATATTTTAAAACAGCATGAAACAGTCACCACAAAAAGTGTTAAATGTTTGTCATTATCATATTCTCTAAAAGTTAAATACATAAATAAAAAATAGATGTTTTTTCATGTAAGACTCAGAAATGGCATCTTGATGTCACAGTGTAATCAGTAGAACATATCAATGCTGTAATTGTGGTTACTATTTATCTTATAAACTGAGAACACAGAAGAAATTTATCCAAAATTAATGATCAAATATAAGAACAGAAAATTAATACTGAATGTTACACAAAATGGGCGGCACGGTGGCTTAGTGGTTAGCACGTTTGTCTCTCAGTTAAGGGGATCAAGGTTCAAATTCCAATCTGAGTGATTCCCATGTTCTCCCCGTGTGAGTTTCCTCCGGATTTTCCTGTTCTCTCACACAGTCCAAAAACATGGAAGGAAGCAAGTCAACTAATTATCTTCCGCTTTATCCTATATTAGGGTCGCAGTGGGGTTTCCCATGTCCATTCAGAGGAGAACGTTTCGGGCGCTGGGCAGATACACCCAGGACAGGGCGCCAATCTATCGCTGAGTATATACTCACACAGACACGCACACAAACACACTCTACATGGGGCAATTTGGAGAACTCAGTTGACTTAATCCATGTTTTTGGACTGTGGGAGGAAACCGGAGAACCCAGAGGAAACCCACGCGGACATGGGGAGAACATGGAAACTCCACCCAGGTGGGGATTCGAACCGGGAATCCCTAGTGCTGAGAGGCGAACGTGCTAACCCCTAAGCCTCCGTGCCACCTCCAAAAACATGAATTCAAGGTAAATTGGCTGCTTTTAATTTCCCCAATGTATTCTGTGTGTGAGTGACTGAGTGTGCCCAGCGATAGATTGGTGCCCTGTCCTGGGTGAATCTGCCCAGTGACCCTAATAGAGGATTGAGCAGAAGATAATAAATGAATAAATGTTACCCAAAATATCCAAATTGATGCTAAATCACAAACCATCTGATTTCATATATGACGCTGACCACATGCAGTCATAGCTGTTTCATCAGAGTGACGATCTGACAGTCAATAGTTGTTCTAAGAAACGGTTACGTAAATAGACCAAAGTAAATTCATAATCTGTCATGGTTTTTGTTTAAAATAATGTAGTTTTTACTTTAGTGAAGCCTCTTTACAGAGAGTCACTTTGTTGTGGCAATTGTTACTTCGCTTTCCTAAATAACTCTTGTTATAGCAGCCAGCACTCAAAAATGACTAAAATCTGTCATTGGGTTAGAATGTCACTAGTTTCAGTGGAGTGCTTGGCTGTGCCCTTGTCATACTTCTGAAAAAGCCTTTGTGGTCAGGTGCTGATATTCCGACGGGTTTGAGGTGGCAATTTCCAAAAACAATTTTTTATTTGCTGATCTGGCCTATCAATCCTGAATTATTTCCAGACCACAAGTGGTGCTTTTCTTGGGTAATAAATTATCAAACTTTGCTTCCGTCTCCACAGAGGCCATTTTCCCACAATATTAAAATAACATTGTACTTGGGCTTTACATTCGTGTGTCATTTCTGGTAAGAATGACTCACACATGGATGACGGAGTTAAATGCATTAAAACAAGTGTGTTTGTGTGCGTACATACACACATAACTTTAGTTACATAAATGAATATAACATATTTATCTATGTGAACAAATCTGTGTTCACAGCACATTTAACGATGACTGGCAGTGCATGACAAAACAGAAGTAATTTAATACCTCCTCATTAGATGTAGTTGTTAAAGAATGTTTTAAAGGTTTTGATTAGATATAATGCAAGGTAGTGAAACTCATGCTATGCTTTGCAGAGATTTTTTGACATCACTGACATGCACAGAACTATTATTATCACTAGCACTGGAAACTAAAATACTGACAATTAACCAAAAGCAACAATGTTATAAACGCTCCTCCATGTTCAATACCAATCATACGGGCAGCAGACTGTCACTGTGCATTAAATGGCTCTACTTATCTCATTTTTTATAAAAACTTGTCTTGTATTGTTCTGTAAAATGTTCTTAAAATGTTCCAAATGGCATTAAGATGATTAAATGGGCATGGAATTTGTTATTATGTGAGGTTCAGGACATCAGCAAAGAAAATGTGACTCTTAAACTGTCGTTGTGTAGAGTTCAGAGAAAAGGCGGCAACACTATTGAACTTTTCTGCTCCTCTGCAATGCCGAACTGACACTATTAACCACACATACACACATTTGAATACACACTCTAGGCCTCTGACGCAGTAACAGGTTTTGTATCCTCCTCAGAGACAGGAAGTGGTTCACTGGCTTGAGCTGTTCTTAGTAACAAAATGTCCAGAGAACTTGCAGAAACATGCAGAAGTAAACAGACAAGCAAGTGTAAATCAATTCATTGAAACTCTGAAATACAGTAGATGAGCTCTGCTCTTATGGTTTAACTGAACCCTAACAACACAACACCCTAATCTAATTGGTATTCATTTTCTAAAATAGTCCTTAACACCGAATACATTTCTGGCCTTTACATTCCTGTATGATAACTAATTAAAACTTCTCAGGAAACGTACATATTACCCATAATGAGTGGCAATTTTACAAAGGAATATTTTATGAGCGAACATGTTGTAGCTTAAAGGTTAAATTTTGTGAAATGTTAAATAATTTTGTATGAAAATTTTTTTTCTATCTGTGATCATAATCAATATATAATTATACACTTGCTGTAAAAAAATGTATATAGATGTCAGATTGGATAATGACCAGGTTTCATTACTCTATATTTTTCTTTTCTATACCTATACAGATAAAAACATCTGTCAATTGACTAATTAATAATACTTATTAACTACTGACCCCTTACCACTGTTTATTTTGCATCAGCTTTGTAACATAGGTGCAAATTGCATTATTTAACATATGTGCATAATTCTGTTAATGGTGCAAAAAGTAATAAGTGCATATCATATATGAAATTCCACTGACATATTTGTTTCTGCCTGCCCTATTTTTTATATTATATATTTTATATTCCTGGTTTTACATTACATATCTCTTACTTACGTTGTTTATTGTGTATTGTAAAGTTCATTCATTCATTCATTCATTATCTTCCGCTTATCCTCTATTAGGGTCGTGGTGGGGTTCCCCATGCCCATTCAGGGGAGAACGTCTCGGGCACTGGGCAGATAGACCCAGGACAGGGCACCAATCCATCGCTGGGCACACACTCACTCACACAGACACACTTTATATGGGGCAATTTTGAGAATTCAATTGACTTGATCCATGTTTTTGGACTGTGGGAGGAAACCGGAGAACCCGGAGGAAACCCACGCAGACACGGGGAGAACATGGAAACTCCACCAGATGTGGATTCGAACTGGGAATCCCTAGCGCTGACAGGCGAACGTGCTAACCGTGACGCCCTGTATTGTGAATTTATAACGTATAATTTAAAAGTTTCCTTGGTTTCTCTTTGTCATCCTTTGGTCATTGACCACTCCTGGAGATGGCAATGCTGGAACTGAAAACTCTTTAATGATGGGTTTAAAACTTTTTGCAGCCTGTTGAGCAACTGTTGAGTTACCAATTCTCCTGCTGATGTTTTTAGAAATCTCATTTGTTTGTATCACAAACAAACAGGCTGTCACAGGTGCCTGGGGCACCTGTCCCTCATTAATGTACTTATGGACTCCGTTGGGTGATTGGTTTGTTTTTGTGCACGTGATTGGGTGTTTTTGTATTTAGTTTCCGTATTCCCTCTCCCCCGTGCATGTCTTTGTTTCGGTATTATCCCGGTGTTAGTTTGTTCGTTTTGTTCCCCCCTTTTCTGTTGGTGTCCCTACACCATTTTTAATAATAAATCTCAGTTTGTTTTTATGCCCGGTGTCTCGAACTGTCCTTCCGCGTTCAACCACGGTACAACGCTGTGCACTATCCCCGCGCAGGCTTATATCCGTGGGAGGGTTTCATCCAGTGGAACAGCGTCGCATTTTTCTCCGCGTAGCCGTTCCCGGGAAACGCTCACAAGGCGCAAGCGGCGTACGCATTCTCTCCTGCGTAGCCGATCTACCGGGGAAGAATGAGCGATCGCTAACACAGGCATGTTGTGAAGATCAGACTTTAAAAGATATTTAATAAAGCAGGTATTTGATATTTAAATATATCTGATATTTAAATAAAACAGGACACCGACTAACCTAATTGACATTTTTAACAATTGACACACTTCATTTTTCATCGTTTCATAGTTTATCCATTTCATTCACTCACATATACGTTAAATTGAGTTTTTTCTATAATGAAAAAAAATCACTAAGTTTAATGTTATTGTTTCGAAGTTTTAGGTCAAATTTATGGATTTACAAATTACCTCCGTTGTAGATTAAAATCTTTGAAGATCATAATAGGGTCTTAAAGAGCAAACTGGAAAATAAAAGCATTTAAGCTACACAGTCTACAAATAAACATTTAAGATACACAGTCAGATATAACAAGTCCCTTATTTGATTTTTTCTCTGTTATAATGGTCAGTTTTTATAATTTAAAAGATAAGACTAAATTTTATAAATACAGAAACCCAAAGGTTCAACCGATCTGAATAGAGGCAGATAAGCCATTTTTCAAAATATCTGTGGTCATGCTGTTATTATTAAGAGTCTATGCAAAAAAAAAAACATTGTGGTACCTACTAAAAATTTACATGGAGCTGAGATGTTTGTGTTAATTCTGAACTCTTGCTGGTGTTTCTCTTTTTGCAGTGTGTAACTTCATGTCTCATGAGAAGTGTTTGAAGCTTGTGCGCACCTTGTGTTCCTCAATGGCTCCTACATTAGTCCGGGTGAGTGATCCTTTTAACGTCTAGCTTACACAGCTCCTGTGAAACTTAGTCACATCCACGATAAAAAACCTGAAAATATGGAAATGAAGCACTTGGGCTACATTTTATTATTTATATCTATAAATAAGTGGCACGGTGGCTTAGTGGTTAGCACGTTTGCCTCTCAGCGCTAGGGATTCCTGGTTCGAATCCCCATCTGTGTGGAGTTTCCATGTTCTCCCTGTGGCAGCGTGGCTTTCCTCCGGGTTCTCCGGTTTCCTCACACAGTCCAAAAACACTGATCAAGTCAATTGACTTCTCAAAATTGCCCCATATAGAGTGTGTCTGTGTGAGTAAGTGTGTGCCCAGCGATGGATTGGCGCCCTGTCTATCTGCCCAGCGCCCGAGATGTTCTCCCCTGGATGGGCATGGGGAACCCCACCGCGACCCTAATAGAGGATAAAGCGGGAGATAATGAATGAATAATGAATGAATATCTATAAAGAAATAAAGCGTTCTATTTTATTAATCTTGCCTGTAATAATTCAGACCTGATTCATTCATATAAGTATCCACTTGGTTCATTTTGTGAATAACAGAAACTTCCTTGGCTTTGTGTTTTTTATTTATTTATTTTTTAAATAAATAATTTCTAGAAACTTAAAATTACCCCCCCCCAAAAAAAAAAAAAAAAAAAAAACACACACACACAAAAAAAACATAAACAAAACAAAAAAAAAAAAACATAAAACTGGTCACCTAAGTCTTATGAACTAGGATGGCTTCATTTGGTCAATTGGAAGTGTTAAGTTTTACATTTATATTTAATAAATTAGCAAATGCTTTTATTCAAAGCAACTTACAAATGACGGTAGAATTATCAAACCTGATCATTATATGATCCCCCCCCCTCACTTTTTTATTATTTTTCATATCAAGTGTTAATATGGGTTTAAGTTTTAAAAGCATGGATCAAGGAGGAAAAGGAGTTGTATTGATTTTATTACAGTTTAATCATCAATACATGATGATAATTAAACTTCTGAAAATGACCATATTCTGTAAGCAGAATATGTTTATAATTCTGATTTTTTTTTTAATGTAATTATCTTGTCATTCTTACCATTTTATTTACCATTTTATCGGATACAGTATGGGTCATTTTTCTTTTCTTAATTATCTAGCCATGTTCATTGTTTGTATGTACAGCATACATTTAATGTATTATTTTAACTTCATATTATATTAATATTTTATGTAAGGTTTTTCATATTATACAACAGCTCAGTATCTCCAACTGTCGGCATGTCTTTGGGATGTGAAAGGAAAGAGGAATCACTGGAGGAAACCCACACAGGCACAGACGAATGATCCAGACAACAAATATAATTTCATCTAAAGACTGACTGAATTAAAACTTGTATTCCAAGCCAGGTGCGGTTGTCCTACAACAGTGCATGACCTCACCGGTCCTCTTTACAGATTCTGAAAGCTTGTGGCGTCCACAAAGAGTGGAGGATATGTAGTCTGTGTGTTTTTCCAACTGTATGGTTGGATGTTTGGCAGTATGGTGGCGCAGTGGTTACCTCTTTTACCTCACAGCAAGATGGCCCCAGGTTCTAGTCCCAATTAGGAAAGCAAAGGTCCAGTGATTCCCGTTTCCTTTCACATTCCAAAGACATGCTGATGGGTAAGGTGGCGATACTGAGCTCTTATCATTTGTAACTGCTCCTGTCAGGAAACAGCCACTAATACTGTCCAGATGTTACACTCCTAAATAAATAAGCAAAGAATAGGAATGGGATATTTTGCATGCTCAAGAAGGTTTCTTCGATCGGATGTTCATTTACTTCTGTCATACAGTTTATAGCCTCAGGAATCATAATGGGGAAGAAAACATGAGGCACCATTCTAAAACATATTTATTCTAAATCAACAGACTTACAATAATTTTTAAAATAATTTAACAGGAAGCAACATCATAGGACTTGTAGAAACTGTGTGTATGTGTGAAATAACGTTTCTCATTTGTAGTTTGTTTTGGATAAAAGGGTCTGCTAAATGCTAAGGCTTTCGTGATGTTTCTCATCGTGGATTAGCTTATTCCAAGCTGCAAAGTAGGCTTTCTGCGTGTGATGGTAATAAAACCCCCTTTCTCACTACTTTCATCATTAGCGTTATTAGAAGCTGTTGCATGAAAGTAAAATTGTTACATTTTATTGTAACACATATTTAAAAATCTAATGAATGGGGACAAACCACATATTTAAAACCATAATCAATATTCAGTGCAATTTTCATCCAAGTTGTCTGTTTATTAGCAACCAAATTTATAAGTAAAAAAAAAGTCGATGCAATTTTATCAGCTAATTAGAAAAGCCGAGCACATACAAAAACCCAAACACTAAATTGGCATGTCAGCCTCCACATTTTCACCCACCCACAGTCCCTTAATGATTACCGAGCCATCCTCCAAGCCTCGGGCTTCACTTTCTTTCATCTAATTACAGTCGAGACCTGCAGAGTGAGTAGCTGCCCTGTCGTGACCAAGACTGACAGTCATTAGATTTCTGCAGAATATCAGATTTACATAGTTAAGATGCTTATTTGTATAGTAGTTAATAACTTGTTCAGGTACTTAAGATTTTCTTTTTAAAAGCCCAGTTCTCCTTAAATTTTTTAAAACCTACACCTGATGCAGCCTTCACCATTTTACTTTATAATGCTGCCTATGAACTTGGTGGTTAGCACGTTTGCCTCTCAGCACTAGGGATTCCCGATTCGAATCCCAATCTGGGTGAAGTTTCCATGTACTCCCCGTGTTCGTGTGGGTTTCCTCCGGGTTCACCGGTTTCCTCCCACAGTCCAAAAATATGGATCAAGGTCAATTGAATTCTCCAAATTACCCCATGTATAGTGTGTATAGAGTGTGTCTGTGTGAGTGTGTGCCCAGGGATAGATTTTCGCCCTGTCCTTGGTGTATCTGCCCAGTGCCCGAAACGTTCTTGCCTGGATGGGCATGGGGAACCGGAAGATAATGGATGGATGGATGGATGCTGTGTTTTATTGATTTGTTCAATGTATAGACACTTTCCAAAAGAATGTAATATAATGGAAATGTTAATTAATTTCCATAATTCCATTCAAAAATTTAAACCTTCATATAGATTAGGGCCCACAATGTAAACGATTTCAAGTATTTATTTATGTATTTTTCATGGTTTGGGCTTCCAGCTCAAAACCTACGAAAACAGGAAAAAAAATAAATACTGTGGAGAAATAAGCCCAAATTTTGCAGGGCATGAATGTTTTAACAGAGTGTGAGACACTAATCATCTGTTCCTCACCACAGTAGAGGTGAGGAACAGAATCCAAACTGCTTGAGATCCAGTGTAAAATCTCCACAGTCAGTCGTGATTTTGGGGTGCAATGTCCAGTGCAGGTGTTGGGGCAATTCTGCTTTCTTAAATCTATGGTCACCGCAACAGTCTACCAGAATATTTAAAAGACTTCATTATTCCTTCTGCTGAGGATCTGTATGGAGATGCAGATTTCATCTTCCAGCAGGACCTGGCCCATGCCCATGGGGTTTAGGTCACTATAAAGCTTGAAATGAGCTAAGCCTCGATTAGAAACATCATAAAAGCTACAATATTATCATTTAGCAGAGTACTGGACACCTTATAAGTTACCCTTCTGTTTCTACCATCATCTACTATCTTTTTATGTGTTCTATTTACTATTTGCCATTATACTATTACAAACTGTAGTCTATCCGTTTCCCTCCATGCTTTATTTCGTCTCTTTACTCTTTTTTCTAAAGACCAATCCACAATACCATGACAGAGTGGGTTTATTCTTTGGGTAGGGAATGACTTCACTGGTGGTGGTGGTATGTGTTTTGTGTTTTCACTTAATGGATTGGACACTGTATGGCTTCCAAAGTTTTAAAACACCCCTGTGTTGCTGCTGGACTAAGAATAATTTACAGACCAAAAGTTCTCAGCCAATAGCAACCTGTAGTCAATATACTGTGAGCACATTATTAATTAGAGGTTGACTGTCCTGTGGTGGAGCACTCCTACACACACATATACCGGGCTTTAACAATACACGCAAATGTAGACATGCCGTGTCCACCGTCCCACCAGCTCGTGGTCGGCCTCTCTTCCTGCGACTTCTGACGTTTCCGGTTTTAAAAGAGCACACGCGCATTAGGCAGAGCCATGTCGGGTACAGTAACCATAAAGACCATCAACGACGACTCCGCCTTCTCCCTCCGCGACACGGCGATCCTGCCACAATGTCGAACAAACTGTGTACGACAAGTGAGCCCACTGTCCCTGACTTTACATTTGCAAAGTGGAACAATAAAGTTAATGTGACAGGAGAGTGCAGTGAGTAGATAATGTATTAAAAAGTGACGTGCTCCATTAATAATCCTATTTTATCTAATTCTATTAATTATACACCAGAAGAATCTTTATTATCTATTTTTGTCCAAGAAAAGCTATTTGTTACAAAGTATTTTGTCATCAAACGGAAGTTGTTTTATAACTAGTCCTTAGGTTAAACTAACCTGCAGGGATTTTCAGTAGTTTCTGGTTTTGCTGTTGTGGCTTTTAAAACAGTTTTGTTGTGAATGAGCTGGTTACTTTTAGAAATTAGCTGGAAACCAGGCTACTTCCCGTCGGATGGCTGACATTCTACTGTAGGATATCCCCCAGGAGAGCAGGAACCTGTCAGGAAGTGTCCCCTCAATAGACAAGATTGAAGTCAAGGAAACGTGGGGCTAAGCATTCATGGGACTGTTGAAAATGATCCCCTTTAAGAATGGACAGCCTGAAGCCTGAAGTAAAAGAATACAAAAATAACTAGAAAGGTAAAGTTTTCTTTGTCTACGTGTGGGGTGAAATAAAAGAATGCCTGGGCTATTACACTTTTTGACCAAAAAGATTTAAAGCCATATATAAAATTAAATAAAATATGGGCAGCACGGTGGATTAGTGGTTAGCACATTTGCCTCTCAGCACTGGGAATCCAGGTTCGAATCCCAACCTCAGAATACTTTATTAATCCCCGGGGGGGAAATTGCAGTTTTTGCTCCATAGTCATGTTTATATATACAAAAGGGAAAAGTAAAAAAAATAACAATAAGCGCAGTAAAATTAAACTAAGGCCGCACTGTGGCTTAGTGGTTAGCGCTAGGGATTCCCAATCTGGGTGGAGTTTCCATGTTCTCCCCGTGTCCGCGTGGGTTTCCTCCGGGTTCTCCGGTTTCCTCCCATAGTCCAAAAACATGAATCAAGTCAATTTAATTTTTCAAATTGCCCCATATAGAGTGTGTCTGTGTGAGTGAGTGTGTGTGTGCCCAGCGATAGATTGGTGCCCTGTCCTGGGGGTATCTTCCCAGCGCCCGAGACGTTTTCCCCTGGATGGGAATGGGGAACCCCCCCGCGACCCTAATAGAGGATGAAGCGGATGGATGGAAAATTAAACTAAAACGTACTAAAAATACACAATAAAGAAAAAATGGCATAGTGAAAGTAAAGTGGCATGTGTACTATATGTTATAGCTGTTAAATTAAGAATTTTGTCCCCGTGTCTACATCGGTTTCCTTCAGGTTCTCCAGTTTTCTTCCATAGTCCAAAAACATGGATTCAAGGTAAATTGAATGCTCTAAATTGCTCCCTATATGTGTCTGTGTGAGTGAGTGAGTGTGCCCTGTAATAAATTTGCGCCCTGTCCTGCCCAGTCCCTGAAAACTTCTCCCCTGGATGTGCATGGGGGGGGAACCCTTCCACAACCTTAGTAGAGGATGAAAAAGGAAGAAAATGAATAAATGAATTAAAAAGGATGCATAAGTCAT
>JAFMOD010001418.1:664580-753093 GCA_019802435.1 Corydoras maculifer
AAAACATGGATTCAAGGTAAATTGAATGCTCTAAATTGCTCCCTATATGTGTCTGTGTGAGTGAGTGAGTGTGCCCTGTAATAAATTTGCGCCCTGTCCTGCCCAGTCCCTGAAAACTTCTCCCCTGGATGTGCATGGGGGGGGAACCCTTCCACAACCTTAGTAGAGGATGAAAAAGGAAGAAAATGAATAAATGAATTAAAAAGGATGCATAAGTCATAAACTTTCTAATTCCATAAGTAAAGCCTAGCTTTACTTTAATAATAAGTGACTTTGTCTGCTTCTCCTTAATCAGTTTCTTGTAAACTGATCCATTTGTTTTCTTGTAAATTGCTGTTACATATTTCCTCTTCAGGTCAGGGCACTGACCTCAATGCTCAGGAATATTTACCTTATTATTTACATTATTTAAACATTGTTTTAAGGACATCGTCATGCCGGAAGGTGAACTCGCCCGTTTGTTTTATCTGGAATCTGGATGTATTTTCAGCCTATCCTTCTGAAATGGGATGAAAGGTGGGGAACACCCATAAACAGGTTGCCAGTTTTTCATGAGGCAGAAAAACAGAACTATACACCTATACACAGCTGTGGACAGTATTTATGGTTTTACTCACTTGCATGTCTTTAGAAGAATCCTCCCAATGCAGGCATTGAATGAATACCCCTCACAGAACCCACGCTGTTTTGAGGATTTTCTTGCTATAAGGCTACAGTACTACTGAGTACTTCTACTTCTGCAATTTCCCCCCAGAGATTAATAAAGTATTCTAGTTCTAGTTCTAATACTAAACAACCTGCTGAACTCATGAACCTTTTTATTATAGTTCAGTTATTACGTTAATGTCATTTTACCTCTTGAAAAATGTGAGAAAGTTCATATGGTTCCTTTAAAGGTCAGATTTTTTTTTTTTATTATTATTTAAGATCCATCCATCTATTATCTTCCAGTTTATCCTCCATTAGGGTCGTGGGTGGGTTCCCCATTCCCATCCAGGGAAGAATGTCTCGGAGAATGACAGGGTACTGTCCTATCTATCGCTGGGCACACACTCACTCACACAGACACAATCTATATGGGGCACTTTGAAGAACTCAATTGATTTAATCCATGTTTTTGTTCTGTGGGAGGAAACTGGGAGAACCTCGAAACTCCACCCAGTTTGGGATTCTAACCCAGATTTGGGATTCGAATTCGGAAATCCCTAGTGCTGAGAGCTAACCACTAAGCCACCGTGCCGCCCTTGTCTCATCTCATTATCTTACCCTTGGTTCTCTACTATGGTCACAGGGAGTACCTCATGCCCATCTAGGGGAAAACGTTTCAGGCACTGGGCAGATACACCCAGGACAGGGCACAAATCTATTGCTGTCAGTCACTTGTGTTAATTGATGATAATATTTCATGGGCTCTGTGTTTCGTTTAAAAATACGCTGATTAATACACATTATATTAGATAGATACTAGATATATTTTCCAAATGTAGTGTATATGGGGGCTGAAAGCTGTTTGCAGGATACTTTCGTTATCTGCAGACATCTCTTTTTATCTCTGTCACGTGTCTTACATCAATAACCCTAATCCCTTTGGTCTACAGTGTGAAAGTTAATTACCTGAATCAGCCAGAGTAAATGTCAGTCTTTTTAAGGCTGTATACTTACATGTGTGAATCTATTTCTGCTGCAGGATATTTAAAAAAAAAAAATCACTCAGTGTGCTGTCACAAGGCCATTTGTCTAATGCAGCCACAGTCATAAAAAGGCTTGAAATGCGTCTTGTGACCTGATTATAATGTTTCTGAGATTAAAAGTGACGTTTTGAGCTTAATGCAGTTTAAACCAAAGATGAAGCAAAATGTACAGACTAATAGAACTGAAGCTGTTGTGACATGCAGGTAAAAAAAAAAACTTTTATTTCACATGCTATATACCCTTCATTGGGTCTAGAGGTACTTTTAACCAAGATAAGAGTAAAACTGCATGTATTTGCAAGGCTTTTTTGTGAGCATATTTATACTCAGAGCTCCTGAGCTTCAGTGCTGGGACATTGCTATATGTTGCATTTTCCTGAGGGGCTTGTATGTTTAACTTCTCTCTCTCACACATATTGGCAGTGTACAGTACCATTTCAATGTTTTGCATCTTCATTTGTGACTCTGCCGCTCTTAGCATATAGGGACGGGTAAAACAGTGGTTGCTACTCGGGTGTGTGATACAAGTCAAAATTAGCAAAGTCAGTCATATTATCTCCTGCTAAAAGGAAGAATATGCGGCATGGAGTAATACACTTATGCCCTGCTGGCAATGGGCGGAAGCCAGGGGTCGTCAACTGTGCTCACTCCCAGCTGGCTTTAACTGTTAGGGAAACGCCACTCAGTGTCCCAATAGGTTATAGTCTCATAATAAATTTTATAGATTATAATGTCTTTTTTTTTTTTTTTTTTGTCTCATGCACCTGGGTCCAGCATATCCGCATTTACCAGCATGCCGTGCCCCATGAAAGTACAAAATGTTCACAAATTCTAATTAACGAGCACGTCAGCCAGGCTAAAGCTGGAATAGAGCTTAAGACTTCAGGGCAGTGATACTGGGGGTATCCATCCATATCTTCGCTTTATCATCTTCTAGGGTCGTAGTGGGGTTCCCCATGCCCATCCAGGGGAGAACGTTTCGGGCGCTGGGCAGATACACCCAGGACAGGTGCCAATCTATCGCTGGGCACACACTCACTCACACACACTCTATATGGGGCAATTTGGAGAATTCAATTGCCCTTGATCCATGTTTTTGGACTGTGGGAAGAAACCGGAGAACACGGAAACTCCACCCAGATCCGAACCGGGAATCCCTAGTGCTGTGAGGAGAACGTGCTAACCACTAAACCATACATAGCCCGATACTGTAGATAATTACATATATATTAGATTCTATGAAGTCTCTTCAGGTCAATTACAGAATTAATATTAAAACAATAAAGTCTTTCTTAATTATAACAAATTCATTCTTATATTTACATTTGCACATTTAATTTGAGTTTAAGTTTCAGGGAACTGGACTTCATTTACAGAACTTCTTTATCTTTTTCCAGTTAAAGATCAACCTGTCCTCACCCACACTAATTTGTTTTTGCTTTTCTCTAGGCATGAATCAGCCAGACAGAGTTATTCCACTTATACCTCATTTTTCATTCCCATGTCCATTTATTTTGCTTTAGTAACACAGGGTACAAAAGCACATCGGCCACGGAGTGTGCACTGAATACATAGCAGCCAGGGCCCCTATTCTTTACAAAAGCTTTATACACTGTTCTTTCTCATACCCAGGGACAAAGGTCAATTACCTACTAAAATGTTGGTCAAAACGAATTGAGATAAAAGTATTTAATACATTTATTGCAGTCATCGCACATTCCTTAGAGTTTTAAGTTGAATAAAAAAATACTGACATAAAGCAACTCTGAGTAAATGTCCTTCAAACGACCTACCTATGTTTTTTTTAGAGAGCAGCGTGAAATTTACACTTTAGTCAGCAAAAGATTTTTTTTAATTTGTTTTTCTCCAATTTGTTCGTTTATTTTGTCTGTTCTGTTAATTAAGTAAGGTTATTTTAAGGTAATCTTGAATTGAGTAAGTGTTTCTGCACCTTGTTTGAATTCCTCCATATCATACCATACCAAGTGCAATCATTCACCAAAGCATGCAAGTCAGTAAAATAATAATCAGTACATTCTTCAGTTCAAGCTCAGTTGGATATTAAACTTAACGATTAACTATTGTGGTCCTTTTTGGTTTTACAGATTCCTGTAGCTCACTGTTTTTGTCCGGCTGTTCAAAAAAGGCGTTTTTGCTTTGTTTGTCGTAAGAACCTAGAGGGAATACCAGCCCTGCGATGTGAGGGTGAGTATCGTACTCTTTTGTTTAAGTGTAAAAGGAGTGATGGGTAACTTTGCTGTTAAACATAATGTTTCCTAAGCTTCCAGATTTGTAAACTGGATTCAGTTTTCCTAAAGAGGTTAGTGTTACTCTTAACAATTAGTTGAGAGGTCCGCTTCCTGCAGACCTTTGTTTTCTTGGCCGCTTTGTATCTGTGAGTGGAAGAAAGCATGTAAGCAAACGCCTGGTGTTTGCAGGCTCAGCTACACTTCCAAGGAATTATGATTAGTTCATAAATGGGTGTGTTTGGGAAAATAAGGGTTGAACCGTCTTAATGTTTGTGCTTTTATTGATTTACCTTTTATTTCCTAAACCATCAACCACCTTTTACACTCCCCTACTGCTCATTTATCTGCCCAGTCTGCCTACTTATTGTAAAAATGCTGTTGCTATGGAAACACAGGATGGCTTTTTGTAAGGGGCATATTTTTCACAGTTTTTCTATTAGCTAAATTTAAATACGAGGGAACATTACTATTCAAGTAAACTCTTACCATGTTCTATTATTTTGCACATCAGTATAAATTGCTACTTATGTTTTGTAAATTGTACAATGAGGTGGCATGGGGAAACAAAGTTTGTTTTATCAATACTATATGCATTATAATTATCAAACTAAACAGCTATTCTCAGTAATATTGATTAATTATTCATTCATTTGTTCATTTGTGGAAGATTTAAGATTAATCTTCCACTTAATCTTCTACTAGGGTCACACGGTGGGTTCCCCATGCCCATACAAAGGAAAAATTTTCTGGGTGCAGATACAACCAAGACAGGGTGCCAATCTAGCACTGGGCCCACTCAAACAGACACACCCACTATATGGGGCAACTTAGAGCATTCAGTTTACCTTGAATCCATGTTTTTGGACTGAGGAAGGTAATCGGAGTAGACCCACATGGACATGGGGAGAACATGTAAAATCCACCCAGTTTTGGGATTCCAAAACATGCTAACCACTAAACCACCTTGCTGCCAGCTTAATCATATATTATTTAATTTGAATAAAATTGATTAATGAATTTATTATGGCAGCACGGTGGCTTAGTGGTTAGCACATTCGCCTCTCAGCACTAGGGATTCCTGGTTCCAATCCCCATCTGGGTGGAGTTTCCATGTTCTCCTCGTGTCCGCGTGGGTTTCCTCGGGTTCTCCGGTTTCCTACCACAGTCCAAAAACATGGATCAAGTCAATTGAGTTCTCCAAATTGCCCCAATTTGTGTGAGTGAGTGTGTGCCCAGCAAAAGATTGGCGCCCTGTCCTGAGTGTATCTGCCCAGCCCCCGAAACGTTCTCCCCTGGATGGCCATGGGGAACACCACTGCGACCCTAATATGGGACAAAGCGGAATGGATGAATAAATGGAATTAATTATGAATAAAATTATGACACAAACAGTTCAAAGGCTTAAAATTTAGACTTGCATAAAAAGATGACATCACAAGTATCAACAAGAAGACACTGAGGTCTGATTTGAGCAGGTATGCTTTGATGGTGACTTAATGTGATCAAGACATACCAAACAATAAGTTAACATCATTCAAATTGTTTTATGTCAATGTTATTTTGAACATTTGTCACATTTTTTTATTGTAACATTTGTATTGCCCAATATGGCTGGTTTATGTTTTCTTTTAAAAAAATAACAATGCATAAGTTTTGATTTATGTTTACTCGGCTCTTGCACACTTGTATTTAAACGCCTCACATCTTGCACTTAAAATCCACTGCTCCTGGGTCATTTTCTGCCCAACGCGTCGTCCTTCTAAAGTGTGAGAAGGCACTGCTTCACATGCTTACTTCCTCATTGACAAAGAACCAAAATCGATGAAAATGACAAAACTGGGCAAACTAAAAACTCCAACTGGGACGACATCAACCCATGTTTCTGCTGCAGCGTCATAGAACTGCACTCTGACATCTGATAAGTCAATCAAATGAATGTATTAAACTTGAATTACTTGCCAAGACGAATCAAACCAATTAGCGTTTAGAGCGCTGGCAGTTGTTAAATTTAACATCTACTGAAAAATATTAAGTCAGTGTTTGTGTTTCAGTGTGTGAGCTGCATGTACACAGTGACTGTGCTCAGTTCAGCTGCAGCGACTGCCGTCAGTGTCACCTGGATGGAGAGCAAGACTTTGTAAGTTCATATGGTTTATGGAACCCGATGAAAAACACATCTCTTTCACAAACACCTAATAGGAGGGATAGAATAATGATCAGGTTTGATAATTCTACGGGTAGCTGTTTTTTCCTTTACTACTGATTTGTCGCTGTGGATAAAAGCTTCCTCTAAAAGACTAAATGAAATGTAAATTTATGTGAATTATATGGAATTATATTCGGGGTGTAGAAAATTGACTTAAGGTAGGGGGATCAGATCCAGAGAGTCCTGCATTCAGTACAAGGCACTGACTGTGGGAGGCTACAGGGAGCCAATTCTTCCCATAAGTGTTGGTGATACCAAAGAACTGTGGACCACTGACCATGTATGACACCTGTGTGAATTTGCTGGACATTTCAAAGACAAGCCTTAAAATATTCACTGGAGATTGTGTAACCTGCCCTCAGTACTGAATAAAAACAAGAGTGGGCTCAAGGTTTTGTGCAATTATATACCAAGGCCTATGGCACCCCTGCCAAAACAAAACACTGACAAAACAGAGAAATGGCCTTTCTTAACCTGTTACCACTAAGTTCTAAGCTTATGATTAAATCCACTTTAATGTTTTCTTGACGTGGCCCAAATAATTAAGGGGATATTAATGAACATACCAGGATGTTTCCTCTGACACCAGGTGGTTTACTATCATTATACAGTATGCTCTTTGTTTATGAATAACTTTTTACTTAATTCAATGCTCTTAAACCTTTTGCCAGGACACATACCATCACCACTGGCGGGAAGGCAACTTGGCATCAGGTGCACGCTGTGAGGTGTGTCACCGTGTGTGCAGTTCCTCTGATGTTCTAGCTGGCATTAGATGCGAGTGGTGTGGCATCACGGTAAGATTTTGGCAGGATATGTTCTCTTGTATTTGTGGGGAAACTATCCTGCAGCTTTAATACAAACCAGTCTAAAGCAAGTATCCAAAAGTACAATGTTAATCAAATGTTTAGTATAATGGTTTCATTTTAACTGTTAATGTTAATGACTGCAAACTGGAAACTAATAGGACATATAATAAAAATGAAACTGCAGTAACCATAGGTTTGCATTTAAGTAGAAAAAATGTTTAAGTACTTTGGATGTTTTGATGTTCTCCTCAAAGCTGGTTTCCTTCAGATGCAAAATGTGAATCTCATCTCATTATCTTTCCCTTAATCCCCTTGACCATCCAGGGGAAATATACTCAGGACAGGGCACCAAGCCATCATTGGGCAGACACTTAGACATTATATAGAGGCAATTAATTTAGATATGGGCCAATTTAACTTGAATTTATGTTTTTGGACTGAAAATCCACATGGACAGAGAGAGGGAACATGGAAAATCTACTCAGATCAGGATTTAAACCCGGATCCTCAGTGCTGAGAGATGGGCATACGTGTTGACCACTATACCACCGTACCACCCAAAAATGTAAAAGTCTGTGCAGTGCTGTACTGTGTCTACATTTACATTTATTCATTTAGCAGACACTTTTTTCCAAAGCAACAATTGAGTAAGCAATGCAAGTTAGTAGATAAGGAAATTCTACACTGTAGAATCATCAAACCTGTGTTTAACTGCCTGTCTACCCTGTGATGGACTGGTGACCTTTCCATTGTATTTCTTCACCTTTCACATTACAAACACTGGGCCACACTTAAGCATCTCTATGAAAAGAAATGTGATAAATCTGTATTTTTTTATTTTTACTTCAAATGATTAATAAATTGAGACGGCACGGTGGCTTAGTGGTTATCCCGGTTCGAATCTCAATCTGGGTGGAGTTTCCATGTTCTCCCTGTGCCCGTGTGGGTTTTCCCGGGTTCTCCGGTATCCTTCCAAAACATGGATCAAGGTTAAATTTAATGCTCCAAGTTAGGGCTGCAACCACGAATCAATAAAAGTGATAAAAATCGATTATCCAAAGTATCGATTATGAATTTCCATTATCGATTCATTGGTTCGTACTATTTCCGCGTTACTCGCAATGTCGTAACCGCTTACGTCACCTGCAGTGCTTCAATAACGCTGGAAAAAATAGCAGGTTGAACAGAATTCTGCAACAAGTAAATAGTAGATATGAAACACAGCACACACTGAAAACAAGCTTCCATTTAAATCCAAACTACGGGAGCTTCACCTT
The DNA here is from genome assembly GCA_019802435.1 of Corydoras maculifer. NCBI lineage: Eukaryota > Metazoa > Chordata > Actinopteri > Siluriformes > Callichthyidae > Corydoras > Corydoras maculifer. The sequence continues at coordinate 672,813 of JAFMOD010001418.1, forward strand.
CACACAAATAAAGAACGTGGAACATGCGAGCTCTGCGAAAATGATGTAACCTGCACGCAGCACCACGGATAATAACAGCGATAGAGAATGTGTCTCAATGTCCGGTATACGAATACGTCCGTATTTCACATACTGTCCCTGGCGTCCCGGTTTATTTTTTAAAGTGAGGAAATGTCCTGGTTTTAAGCGAATCAATAGCAGCACACCGCAGGGGAGTGGGGGATTGACGCGCACACGCACACGGTGTAAAAGTACGCGGCTTTAGCCATTTAAATTCCCTTCATTGGATCATTAAATGTCCCGGCACTGGGACACTGCGCACGGCGCTGCGTGTCAGTCCGCAAGCAACGCGCTGAAAATAAAAAGCGAGTCCCCCCCGCTTTCAGACCACGTCGAGACAAACGGGAAGCCTTGTGGACGGTGTGCAAAGCAGCCACAAATGTCCCGGTGTCCAATTGAAATGTCACACAAGGTGTTTTTTTTTTTGTTAACTGGCTAATTTGTTAATTTATTTTTTTAATAGCTGATTGTTAATCAGTTAATTTGTTAATGTATTTTTTCCAATAGGCTACAGAATATAATTTGGTTTATTACTGAGGGAAACTGAGTATCATGTGTTATTTGGAATTTACTTTTGTTGTTAAGTGAGGGATGTTTAGATGATACATTATTTCTTTCATTGTGCTTTTCATTCATTACAGGAAATGATAAATTAAACATTTTGAATAAAATTACTATATATAATACTATACTATAGAATAATTTTACTGAAAAACATCAATCTTTGGATAAAAGTGTCTGCTAAATAATTAAATGTAAATATAAAGACTTGGAAAAAAAATTTATTTGTCCGATTCATCGATTAATCGGAAAAAATAATCGACCGATTAATCGATTATCAAAATACTCGTTAGTTGCAGCCCTACTCCAAATGTCCCCGTATAGAGTGTGTTTGTGTGTGTGTCTGTGTGTGAGTGTGTACCCAGCGATGGATTGCGTACTGTCCTGAGTGTATCTGCTCAGCGCCCAAAATATTTTTCCCTAGGCATGAAATGATGTACTCTTTTAGTTCTGTTGGCTTATATGTAGCATATCAAAATAAACTTCTGTTTATCAGGCTGTCTTTCTGTTTAGAAACAATGTTTATTTATTGGTCAAGTACAGGATGTACAAGTAATTATTTTCAGGGCCACATAAAGTACAATAGTTAAAGTTACAATGTCATTGCTGTTTAAAAAAGAACGTGTAATCTCTAAACAACAAAAAATAGGATCTAACTTAAAGAAAGCAATAATACAAAATATATTCTGTTAGTCCTTTAATCTTAACTTTTGCAAATGTATTTTACATAATAGTTATTATATAAACTTGCAGATGTGAAACTTGAAGTACAAAAAATGCAATAAAGTGGATTGTGGGGGGTGGGGTAGAAAGTATGTAATGGATGTTTTTCAGTTGGGTTTATGGTTATGGTTTAAGAAAAGAAACACCAGAACACTGTGATTTTTTTGGACTCCAATTTCGGGCGCTGGGCAGATACACCTAGGACAGAGTTCCGATCTCTCGCTGGACACACTCAATCACACACAAACACACTTTATACAGGGCAATGTCGAGCATTCAATTTACCTTAAATCCATGTTTTTTGACTGTGGGAGGAAACCAGAGAACCGGTAGGAAACCCACACGGACATGGGGAGAACATGGAAACTCCACCCAGATTGGGATTCGAATGTGGAATCCCCAGCACTGAAAGGCAAACGACCACTAAGCCACCGTGCCGCCCCCCCCAATACAGATATACCTCTTATTATTAAATTCATTGAGTACAATTCATTATTTCCACAGATATATAAAATGAAATACTTAGTTGTGTGTTTTTGACAATTGTTTTTCCAGCATTGTATATACAATTTATGGTTGCAAGGAAGAATCACAACATGACAATGACCCAGATCACAAATCAAGGTCCATATAGTAATTATGAGGTTTAAACCAATACCTGATCTGAACCCTGATCTGAACCCCATCTGAACTAGCGGTCATTACTAGGTCTTCTCATCTAACTTCACAATTGCTTTTCTGACAATGTATTCCATGGGCGTACTCCAAACCTATGGAAATTCTATACTGATTAGTGAAAAACTAGGATGTCCTACACGACACCTGTAGTTACAAAGTGAAGGTATCCAAGATCACGCATCTATATGGTGTATGAAATTGTCCCTTGGTTTAAATGTGTTGTCTGTCTTGTGATGGACTAGCAAACAGTCAAGGATTTCACGCCTCAGCATACCAGTAACCTTATATATTATTAGCACTTTTAAAAATAGAATAATTTAAATGACATGCATTCATTAAAAGGAATTTTACAGTGTAGTTGTGTAATTGAATATGTTAGTGAGGTTACTTTACTGATCTGGATGTAAGGAGATCAAGAGCATCCAGTAGTTTTACGGCCTTGAACCTTTCGCACAGTGTTTGTTCCAGATTCTCTGAATCTTTTGATGATGTTATGCACGGTTGATGATAATAACTTAAAAGTCTTTGCTTTTTTACGCTGGGTAACACCATTCTGGTATTGCTGCACTAACTTTCTGCGCAACAATGGTGGAATTAGTTATCCTCTTACCATCTTGGCTTCTGAGAGACACTGACACTGAGAACCTTTTTTTTTATACCCAATCATGTCAATTTACCTTATTAATGTTAATTGGTCCACCAGCGGCGGCACGGTGGCTTAGTGGTTAGCACATTTGCCTCTCAGTTCTAGGGATTTCCGGTTCAATCCCCATCTCGGTGGAGTTTCCATGTTCTCCCCGTGTCCGCGTGAGTTTCCTCCGGTTTTCTCCCACAGTCCAAAAACATGGATCAAGTCAATTGAGTTCTCCAAATTGCCCCATATAGAGTTCGTCTGTGTGAGTGAGTGTGTGCCCAGCGATAGATTGGCGCCCTGTCCTGGCACCGCCCGAAACGTTCTTCCCTGGATGGGCATGGGGAACGCCACCGCGACCCTAATAGAGGATAAAGCGGGAGATAATGAATGAAAAGGAGTGGTCCACCAGCTGTTCGTTATATGCTTAATTTCCTTTTTTCAGCCACTTATTGCTACTTGTCCCAACTTTTTTGGGATTTGTTCACACTGTGAAATTTTGATTCAACATATTTTTTCTTTAAAATGTTACATTTACTCAGATTAAACTTTTGATCTGTCATCTATGGTCTTTTACAAATAAAATATTGACATTTGACATCTCCACATCATTGCATTCAGTTTTTATTCACAATTTGTTTATTGTCCCAACTTTTTTGGAGTCCGGTTTGTAGGCTAAAATAGGTCTATGGAAATATTTAATCATCATTTACATTGTATTGAACAAAATAAATACATACTTTTTTTCGGGACTCTAATCTACTGTCAGATTTTATATTTATGAGGTTTAGCTGCCACATAAATGTATTTATGCTGTGGCATCACTGTTGCTGTTCACATTTGTTTGTCTCCTTTATTAACATGAATGGAACCCCACAGAAATGAGAACATTACGGACAGAAATGTAATAGAATGATGGGGTGGTGCTGTTATAAGTGCATCATATTCAACCATGTCTACATATAATGGATGTTATTAAAACTTCTGTATATGTTATATATTGTTATAGCCCTTTAGGCTCATTTTGCTCATCAGTTTGAAGTCATTTGTTTGATCCCTGTTTTTTATTTCAGTTAGGGTCTCACATTTCTTTATTGGTACATGCATTAATGTTCATTGTCTATCTGTCCGTACAGGCACACGCGTCGTGCTGTGCCGTCATCCCAACGGAGTGTAATCTTGGCCGACTACGCCGGATGATCCTGCCGCCCAGATGTGTACGTGTTTGTTCCCGCAATTTCAGCAAGATGCACTGCTATCGTATCTCTGAGTCCTCGCAGCCATGTGAACTGGGTAATTTTTTTAACTCAAACAGCAATCTTCAATAGATTTATTAATAAACCATGGTACAACTAAGTATGGGTGATGTGACATTACCCTGATTGTTATCTTTGTAAAAGAAATTTCAATAGTAAAATTTGTACACTGTAAATTTACAAAACAATAAAGTCTTTGGTCTCTACCTGATCCACATAGCACCGGTCCCCTATTACTACCACAGGTGCTGGGTCCATTGGAAGGGGACCCATGTAGCTCCTCCGGGCTAAGCTCGGCTGGTCCCCATGGGTAAGAATACGGCCACAAGGTATTCAATTTCAAGTAATTTATTTATAGAGTGCTTTTTACAACATTACTTTGTCAGAAAGCAGGCTTTACAGTGTTGTGAGCCTTTAAACCCCCAAAGAGCAAGCTGAAGCGACAGAGGCAAGAAAAAACTCCCTGTTATTTTGTTATTTTAAGGAAGAAACCTTGGAGTGATCAAGGCTTAGTGGCGGACTCATACTCCTTGAGCGGCTGGGCAGTATCAGTATTGGTAAAACTACAGTATAACAATTGGAAAACTATGTAAGTCCACTGATGACATCCTGCAGGATGTTTCCCGAGGAGCCCCTTCCACGGGCCTGGCTCCAGGGTGGGGCCCCTGTAAGCCTATTCTGGATTAGGGAAACTGGGCCCTCAGAAGCTGGAAGAGTTAGCTGGTAATAGGGACGTCTGGGGTTCATTGTTTGCTACCCCTGCAACCTGGACAAGTGGTAGTAAATAGATAATAAATAGATAGTAAGTAGATGGACATTAAAATCGATATTCTAATTTCATCTTAACAGGCCTACTTGTTTATATTTTATGTGCAAAAGAAAGGTTTGACAGATCTGCCACTGAGGATGGACGGGGTTTGAACACAAAGACTCTCTCCCTCATTTAGTTTTATTCCCACCTCTCACTAACTACAAATTAAAGAGCCAGTTATTCACACTGACAGCGAGTAGGTGTCTTTTTACTTGACAAGATTTTTTTTTTTGATCACCACCCTTATGCGATAGTAGGGAGTCAAAGAATCAGATGGCAGGTTGTCAAACATTACTTCTGTAGACACAAAAGTGTCTAACTGTTAAAGGGAAGTAGAGGGGTGGTGATCAAATATCAGGGTGACCCACTGCTTTATACAGACTAGAATCATCAAATAAGATTCATATTTTTTGATGATGAAGGTTCTAGTCCATGCAGAATCAGAAAGAATGTTACTGGTCTTCAGGTCTGTGAAGATAAAGTTTAATGCAGCAATGGAGCTGCAATTTAGGGATAAAAATGCATTTTTATATGCAAAAAAACCTGGACCTGTGAAATCAAGCCATGTTTTAAATCTAAATTGGATTCTTAAAGGCATATTAAATTGACATCTAAATAAGCCTCAACCTTTAATGAGCCAAATATATATATTTACATATATATGTGTGGACAATGTAAATTATTTTTAATTTATGCCAGACTGAATAGTCATTTAAACAATCAGGTAAAATGTCTACATAGTAAATGTATGACTTACTATTTACTCATTCATTTATTCAGCTTAATCCTCTACCAGGGTGGCGGGTGGTTCCCCATGCCCATCCAGGGGAAATCAAGCAGAAAATCGAGCAGAACACCCAAGACAGGGCGCCAATCTATCACTGGGCGCACAAACACACACACACACTATATGAGACAATTCAGAGCATTTTTAAATCCATGTTTTACTAAGCCACAGTGCCACCCCTCTCTATTTACTATTGTTTATTTTTCCAGATACTCTGGATGATGATGATGTCCAGATCCAAGTGGCCTCAAAGGAGAATCAGTCTGCAGTATCTTCTGAGACTGGTACAGTTTTAGATGCACTCTGTTTCAGGTTTTCTATTTGATGCAAAATTTTGTCAAGAGTTTCCTGCTGACTATTTATATTTTGGGCGCCAAATCTGAGATTGTATTAATGTTTATCACCCGAGGTTACAGTCACACAGTACAGCACAATTTACTAAAAAGGAAGTGACTTAAATACTTTAAAGGTAGTAAATTTTTGTTTCTGCGTAAATTTGATCTTATCCTTTGTTAGATTTTTGGTCTAATCCTGAAAGTATTAGATAGATTAGATGAGAAAAAGAGAACAAAATGTAACAAATGAGACATAAAAGTTAAAAACTTGGTGACCTTAATTTATTAAAGAAAATCCAATTATTAATTGTTAATTATTAATTATTAATCCATTATTATTTACTGTCTGATTTAACTTTAAGCATTAAGCAAATTACTATGGAATTGTTCTACATGAGTTATTAGTGCAGTCTTATTGCTCTAATCCTTCCAGCATAATGAACAAATGTCTTGGAGATCTTATAATAACATTGTCATGCAGCTAAGATTCCAAGGCATACATTTACCATTCATCATTAACTAGGTGTTTAGCTACTTTTAATTCATCATTGAATTGCATATCTGCAGAGACTCGCTAAACACTGATAACAGTTTTATCATGAAGCTTTTAATCCTACCTTTACAGACACCTAATGAAGTAGTCCATTAACCAGTGTGACACCATCAGCACCACATTTATAAAATTTGAGTTCATCTGAGACCCTAGCAGCTGAGCTAACTACTAATAAGGTTTGCTAGATGCAAGTTGTTCATGCTGTAATGGACATCTAAATGATTTACATTTTGCTTTTCATTAATCTATTTTTGGAATTAATTTTCTTCACCACTACAAGCATTAGATGATAGAAGAATCAATATTCTTAGTTTGGTATTCCTAGGGATCATTTTTGCAATAAATCAAATGCAATAAAAATGCTACTATAAATTAATTGTAAGCATCTAAATGTCATCGTGATGATATTCATAAGAAAAATATGTATTATGCCAGAAAAATATGTATAGCCAGAACTTTAGACCAAATTATCACAGAGATGAGACCCAAGGCCATGTCAATCACCACAGCACAGAAGCACTGTTAAAATTGTGTTAAGGAAATGTAAGCTGACTACAAATAAGACACTTTAGAGAACTAATAAATCCTTTTTTAAGGCTAAGGATCCTGAGCTGTCTCATTTCCTTATAGATGAAAGCTCATCATCTAATGCTAAATTTGGCAAAAACAGTGCTCCTGATTATTCCAGCAAAGCCATCATTCATCAAGTCATTCTCCTTCAAATGGACCAATCGAGAATCTTCTTGGCAAGGTTTTGTACATTTACGTGGGAAAACATTAGATATGCAGCTTAAACTAACAAAATAATTAAGATAGCATATTCTTGCACATTAATTTTATTAAGAAGATCAGGCCAGAACTGATTGAGCATGCTGCATGACTATTAAGTCTTTACCTGCTGGACTCCCATCTTATACAATCAAACCTGATGTGATCCATCTTTGATTCACTAATTAACCCAAATGAGTCCATGTAATATCACTACTCGTTTATCTCGTCTATTGGTGTCCAATAGATCACATCAAAAACCAGGCACTGACCTTCTGGACAACCTTTGACTCTGCACCTTAAAACTGTAATTCTTTTCCCCACGTTATACCCCAGCTGGCTCAGTGAAAACAATTGCCTTGTGCTTCCTTTTTACCATAGGGTCAATTTGCCCTCATGGATTAAAAAAAGTATTCCAATTATGATCAGATTCATTCATTCATTCATTCATTATCTCCCGCTTATCCTCTATTAGGGTCGTGGTGGGGTTCCCCATGCCCATCAAGGGGAGAACGTCTCTGGGGCTGGGCAGATAGACCCAGGACAGGGCGCCAATCCATTGCTGGGCACACACTCACTCACACAGACACACTCTAAATGGGGCAATTTTGAGAATTCAATTAACTTGATCCATGTTTTTGGACTGTGGGAGGAAACCGGAGAACCCGGAGGAAACCTACGCAGACACGGGGAGAACATGGAAACTCCACCCAGATGGGAATTCAAACCGGGAATCCCTAGCGCTGAGAGGCGAATGTGCTAACCACTAAGCCACCGTGCCGCTGATCAGATTCACTGTTTATGTAATTTAGTATTGCCAAATAGTGCAAAATATTCCAAGCTCTGTGCGTAATGCAAATACATTAAGCATTTTAAATAAACACATATATATAAAAACTTTTACTGTAATCTCTTCACCGTCTTCTATATTTATAATTCAATCATTTCCCTAACTAATTGGCTCAACTTGTGTAATTTTCTTCCTTGTTTAGTTGTTCGTGAGAAAAGCATCAGTTTTTATACTACTTGCTTGTACCCTGGTTTAAAGCTGCAGTATGATTTCAATTAGTTTAAAAATAAAAAGAATTAAATATAGACTGCATAATTAATCTCAAGCCTTCATTTCGCTTTTTGTAGGAAAGCAGACTCTGCGAGTGTTTGACGGGGATGACGGCTTAAAACGAAATCAGTTTCGGCTTGTCTCTATACCTAGAAGTACTAAGAACGAGGAAATTGTGGTAAGATATCACCAGCTGTTTTTATCTAGCAGAAACACAGTTTGGTCAGCCATGCTTGAGCTGGTTTGACATACTTTGACATTTATAAATATTTTGCTGTGTCTTATCACGATGATTCCAAATTTTAATTTGCAATTTTATTTGTAGAGCAATAAAACTGTCATGAAACTATAGTTTATTAAAACAAGCTGTAAAAATATATGTTTCCCAAACTGATTTTTAGGGCACCCAAAATTATAGGTGTTGGGGGGGGGGGGTATTTATTTAATGTAGATAGACTAATGCGATTTCAGATTGTCATTACGTATTTACAGCCAGAAGCCTAAACAATGAATATTCATGAGTAGATGTCAGCAGGTAGTGGCTCATCAGTAATGGCATTAGTCTCTTATGCACAGCCTGTACATGAAAACGAAATATTATTAATATATTTTATCTTTCATTCATTCATTCATTATCTTCCGCTTCATCTTCTAGTAGGGTCACGGTGGGGTTCCCCATGCCAATCCAGGGGAGAACGTTTCTGGCGCTGGGCAGATAGACCCAAGACAGGGTCATCGCTGGGCACGCACTCACTCACACACACACACACACACACACACACTTTATATGGGGCAATTTTGAGAATTCAATTGACTTGATCCATGTTTTTGGACTGTGGGAGGAAACCAGAGAACCCGGAGGAAACCCACGCGGACACGGGGAGAACATGGAAACTCAGATGGGGAATCCCTAGCGCTGAGAGGTGACGTGCTAACCACTAAGCCACCGTGCCGCCCTATATTTTATCTTTGTTAAAAATAAATAGGTAAATAAATAAAAAAAAGGTATGATAGCTCCGTGGTTAGGGTGTTGGGTGTTGGGCTAGCATTTTAAAGTTTGTGAGTTCAAATCCCAGGTCTACTGAAGTTACCAATGTGGTAACCTTGAGCAAGGCCCTTAACCCTCATTGCTCCAGGGATGTTCTGACCCTAATATACATGTAGGTCGCTTTGGATAAAAGCTTGGATAAAAAGGCTGAATGACCAAATGTAATGCAGGGTAATGTAAAAAAAAAAAAATGAAACAGGGTCTTGTTTACCGCTACAAATGGCTATTGTTGACTTTACCAAAACCCACTGTTAAATGCTTTTTTACAGGTGCCTAAAAATAATATTTATTTAACCATTCAGTGGATATTTGTAATTGAAATGCAACATTTAATAAATTTAAATGTAATTTTAAAATCCGAATGAATAAAACTAAGCTTTACTTTCTGTGTGGTTAAAAGAAAAGTTAGACATGCTCTAGACTCTGTTTTGTTTGCTTTCCCCTAAAAGTTATGAGCAGTAAATTTCAGCTGGCACAGATAAATAGGAAATGTATAATAATGACATTATTTTGGTGTTGCACTGGTCAAAGCTAATCACAATAGGTACAGTACCAGTCAAAATGTAAAAATTCTGCTGTAGTTTCATGTATAAAACGAGTAATTTCAGTCCTTAAATCTGATTGGCTGAGTTGTTTGTCCAGCTGTTGCATTGCTGACCATAACACATATCTTTGACCACTTCACATTTATATTAATGAATGATATAGAATACACTTTTTCCCAATGTTATTTGAAAACTGCATTCTTTAATTTAGTTGTTAACCTGTCAATCAGCGATCAGCGCTCACTTAAAAAATCGGACTAGATTACATTGCCAAAGACCAGTTATTAACATTTATGCTTTCATTAAATGCATATATTAACTGAACCTTGTGTTTGTATCCATTTTATAAAGCAGTAAGGCTCTCGACTGCATACATTATTGTGAATAAATGTCGTGCCCAATAACACGTCTTTCCTGTGATTTATTCACAATAATGCACGCCCTCTTGAGCCTTATTGCTTTACTAAACACTTCAGTGACACTGCTGGAATAAGAATAATGCACCAACCAAATAATCTGTAGTGCCACTATTGGGGTTCTGACCATTAGATAACAGAGTGAGGGGGACTAACACAGTATGTAGTGTAGAACAGAAACAGACGGACTACAGTCTGTAACTATAGAACTACAAAGTCCATCTTTGCAGTAAGTGGAACTAATAACATGGACAATAAGTAGAGTTAAAAGGAGGTGTGTCCAAACATTTGACTGGTACTGTATGTAGAAACTGAACAATTTGTACACTGCTATGTATGTGAGTGGGAGGAACATGTTTTATCGACCAAAACCAAGTTTACGGCGACTCGTTGATCTCTAAACAGGAAGCAGCACTGAGAGCATTCTATATCCCGGACGACCCGCATGATTATGAGCTTCAGCTCCACAACCAGCACTTACTTAGTGATGACATCATCAATCGTAACGGCACACAAGACAACAAGATGGTCTTTAAGGACAACATGCCAGAGGCATGGCTTCTCCGAGCCAAACCCAAAGAGGTGGAGCTGCTGAAAGTCTATGTGGACTGGCTCAAGTAAGTTCTCAAATTTGTTTCATTAATTCATTTCTTTATTCATTATCTTCCACTTAATCCTCTACTAGGGTAACGGGGAGATTCCCCATGCCCATTCAGGGGGAAACTTTTCAGGCTCTGGGCAGATACACCCAGGACAGGGTGCCAGTCTATTACTAGGCACACTCACTCACACAGACACTCAAGTTGAAGTAATTTATTTATAGAGCGCTTTGTAAAATAGTACATTGTCGCGTAGCAGCTTTACAGTGTTGTAAGCCTTTAAACCATTAAATAGCAAGCCGAAGTGACAGTGGCAAGAAAAAACTCCATGTTATGTTGTTATTTTATGGAAGAAACCTTGGGAGGACCAGTGGGGAAGTCATCCTCCTTGAGCGGCCAGGCAGCATCAACAGTGTTGGATGTACATGTACAGATTGTGTGGTGATCAGGTGTCCGTATTTATCAATTGAAAAACTATATATCACACACTATATGGGGCAATTTAGAGCATTCAATTCACCTTAAATCCATGTTTTTGGACTGTGGGAGGAAACCCACATGGACACTGGGAGAACATGGAAACTCCACCCAAATTAGGATTTGAACCTGGAATCCCCAGTGCTGAGAGGCGAACATGCTCACCACTAAGACACCATGCCGCCCTTAGATTTGCTTATTTAAAATGAATCATCCTTTCTAAAAATACAGGTGTACAGTAAAAAGTGCAGTGTCGATGATTCAGATCCTTGACTTGCTGCCTAAACCAAATAGCTCTTACTAAAAATGCAAGCAGTGAAAGTATAGTGTAAGTTTCCATTACTCTCTTTGCAGACTTGTTTTTCCTGTAATTAAAGACTAAATAATTTACCATGGTTGTTTGAATGCTGCTTTTAAGGAATGAATTATCAATGAAATCTAACCAGAGAAATGACTGCACCTCAACACTCAGGCTCTTCTATGAAAGCAATCTGAGGGTTTTTGTATATATTTTTACTATGCAGACACTGACAATTGCAGCGACTCAAGGCCTTCATTTTTTTTATTCTCTTGAAATTCTTAAATCATTGCACTTGGACTTAAGAACTGATTTTAAAGAATAAAGATTTAAGGTCAAGGTCACTTTGACCTCAAAGCTATTTTATTCTCATGAGTATGACTTGCGTGGAAACATGAGTCCACATACATTTTTTTAATAAAAATATTTCAGCTGGGGTGGCTTATGTGGGACGTTCGCCTCTCAGCGCTAGGGCTCCAACTTCAAATCCCAATCTGGGTGGAGCTTAAGTGTTCTGCCCGCGTCCATGTGGGTTTCCTCCAGGTTCTCCGTTTTTTCTCCCCACAGTCCAAAAACATGGGTTCAAGGTGAATTGGCTGCTCTATATTGCCTGATCCAAATTCCCCCATAAAGTGTACAGTCATATGCAAAAGTTTGGGCACCCCTATTAATCTTAGTCATTAATCATTTTTAGTTCTAAATATTTGGGTGTTTGCATCAGCTATTTCAGTTTGTTATTTCTAATAACTGATGGACACAGTAATATTTCAGGATTGAAATGAGGTTTATTGTTCTAACACAAAATGTGCAATATGCATTAAATAAAAATTTGACAGGTGCAAAAGTATGGGTACCCTAATACTGAATACTCCTAACTACTTTTTACTGACTTACTGAAGCACAAAATTGGTTTGGTAACCTCATTGAGCTTTGAACTCCATATCCAGGCATATCCAATCATGAGTAAAGGTATTTAAGGTGGCTAATTGCAAGTTGTTCTCCTATTTGAATCTCTTCTGAATAATGGCATCATGGGCTCCTTAAAACAACTCTCAAATGATCTGAAAACAAAGATTGTTCAACATAGTTGTTCAGGGGAAGGATACAAAAAGTTGTCTCAGAGATTTAACCTGTCAGTTTCCACTGTGAGGAACATGGTAAGGAAATGGAAGACCACAGGAACAGTTCTTGTTAAGCCCAGAAGTGGCAGGCCAAGAAAAATATCAAAAAGGCAGAGGAGAAGAATGGTGAGAACAGTCAAGGACAATCCACAGACCACCTCCAAAGAGCTGCAGCATCATCTTGCTGCAGATGGTGTCACTGTGCATCGGTCAACAATACAGCGCACTTTGCACAAGGAGAAGCTGTATGGGAGAGTGATGTGAAAGAAGCCGTTCCTGCAAACACGCCACAAACAGAGTCGCCTGAGGTATGCAAAAGCACATTTGAACAAGCCAGCTTCATTTTGGAAGAAGGTCCTGTGGACTGATGAAACAAAGATTGAGTTGTTTGGTCATACAAAAAGGCGTTATGCATGGCGTCAAAAAAACACAGCATTCCAAGAAAAACACTTGCTACCCACTGTAAAATATAGTGGAGGTTCCATCATGCTTTGGGGCTGTGTGGCCAATGCCGGCACCGGAAATCTTGATAAAGTTGAGGGTCGCATGGATTCCACTCAGTATCAGCAGATTCTTGAGAATAATGTTCAAGAATCAGTGACGAAGTTGAAGTTACGCCGGGGATGGATATTTCAGCAAGACAATGATCCAAAACACCGCTCCAAATCTACTCAGGCATTCATGCAGAGGAACAATTACAATGTTCTGGAATGGCCATCGCAGTCCCCAGACCTGAATATCATTGAACATCTGTGGGATGATTTGAAGCGGGCTGTCTATGCTCGGTGACCATCAAACTTAACCGAACTGTTATTGTTTTGTAAAGAGGAATGGTCAAAAATACCTTCATCCAGGATCCAGGAACTGATTAAAAGCTACAGGAAGCGACTAGAGGCTGTTATTTTTGCAAAAGGAGGATTTACTAAATATTAAGGTCACTTTTCTGTTGAGGTGCCCATACTTTTGCACCTGTCAAATTTTGGTTTACAATAGTAAAAAAATTACAAAAGTACAAAAAATTTAGTACAATAAACCTCATTTCAATCCTGAAATATTACTGTGTCCATCAGTTATTAGATATATCAAACTGAAATGGCTGTTGCAAACACCCAAATATTTAGAACTAAAAATGATTAAGATTAATAGGGGTGCCCAAACTTTTGCATATGACTGTATCTATGTCTGTTTGTGCAAGTTAGTGAGTGTGTGCCCAGCAATGGATTGCCGCCCTGTCCTAGTTGTATCCGTCCAGCATCTGAAATGTTCTCCTCTGGGTGGGCATGGAGAACACCCACCCACCAAACCTTTTTTTTACAGTCTGGGTGAACTATGGTGTGTTCTCCTAGATCGTGTTTTAATGAGCTATTTTGGTCTCATGGTTTTTGTGACGTTGATGTCTACTGCCTACTATAAATGGGGCATCAGGTTTATTGGAGCATTACATTGCAGTGTGTTGTAAATGGGCCTGAGCTTTCCTACGGTCATCAGCTTTATTTGGTGCTTATTTAAATCTGCAAAATATAACTCTTCAAAGCGAAGTCATCTGTAGCAGAAAAGGATGGAAATGGTAACAGATGTTCTATGATTATAACTGACATTGAACTGAATCCTTTCTGTAAACAGTTCCCAGCATCTTTACAAGATTTGTTATTTGGATTATTTTTACAGAGCACTTATAAATCTACTCTCTCAAACATACCACTAAACCTTTCCAAACAACAAACATCACTCATGGTATCAACTTTGATAAGTACACAAATGCTGCTGAGCACACTGTTTAAAGGCATGAGGCTGTAGATTGTTGTTGCCATGGTCACATACGGACACCCACCGAGCAGGAAGGCTTTCTCATAGACTCGCCTTCCAAAATATTGTGGGAGGGGAAGCGTTGCATGAGCCACTTCTCAAAGACTAGATGGCTGGAGGGTTACAGATTAAAACAGCTGGGTTTTATATGCTTGCTGTGTTGTGTTCCCCTTTTTAACACCTTTTGACACCTCATAGTCACAAACATATGCAATCACTAGACATTCAGTTTCAGAACCATAGGCATTAAGTCAGCCTTTGCCCCTGCTGTTGTAAAAGCCTTTATTCTTTTGGAAAAGCATGTCATGAGAATTTGGGTGTGTCTGTGGGAAATCGTGCACTTTAGGTCCACAAAGCATTTTTGAAGTCAACAATTCAGTTCATTTAACTGTATGCAGTGTTGCTTAAATTAGAGCTATGTGCAGCTCAATAAAGATTCTTGAGATAGAAGTCTTCATTCGATGGTTTCGTGCATAAAGGCACATGTTAAAACAGAAAAGAAACTGTAGTCTTAAATCCATATGTGTATATTTAGCTGCATTGATTTAGTGTAGTGTTGCGATATCCTTTACTGAAACTTGAGAAGCTTATCCACGTAACATTAGCCATATTGTATAATGTACAGTTTGTCCCTTTGATTAGTCATGAATATATGGGCTGTAGCTTATCAAACCCACACATTTTAACGTCTAGTTAATTTTATAAAATGTTTTTTATTTTAGAAAAAAAAAGCATACTGGTTTTAATAAACCCTTCAGACCCTAATTAACAAATCAAAATTCTTTATTCAAACCTAACAGTTTTTGGCCACGCTAAGCATCGGCCTAAAAAGAACAAATCAAAAAACAAGTTAATGTTTATGAGGCTCCAGAAGGAGCCTTTTTGGCTTGCAATTTCTACAGTGTGGGATGATTTTAAGATAAGATAAGATAATCCTTCATTGGTCCCGCAATGAGGAAATTCACATTCTCAGCAGCAAATGTGACTGTAATTTGGAAAGTTAAAAAATATACCTCTAATTTACCTATTTAAAGGTTTAAACAAAATTACTTTCAACAAAATTTTAAAAATGTAGACAGTAGACAGTGCACTTTGTAGACAGTAGCTCTTGTGCTTTAAAATGGCAAATTAGAGCTTCCATATGATTGCCAAGATTATTAGAGAGATTAAGCTGAGCCAGCAATGGTGGGGGCAGCATTCCACACAAACTAAATACTTTGTAGAGTTAATCTATTGTATTATACTTTATACTTTATAATTTATCCTGATTAAAATATGGTTGTCATTAATGCTTTTGCTTCTTTACCATTTAAATATTTTTTTAGAAAGTAATAAGCATTAGATGTCTTATTATGTAATGTGTGTTTGATAATTACAGATGCAAATCAATTACAGTTGGAAAGTCAAGTACAGTGGACTCTGTTATTAAAGAAGTGCTATCTCAGCTTGATAAACAGGTACTTTAATATAACACAATATTAGTGCTAAACATGTGAAACACTCTTGTATTTTATTCAAAGTAATTTTTCATTTGTCTCGGATTTTAAAAGGCTTCTTTTTAGATATTTCTTTGGAGTGTGTTGCTGACAAAAAAATGCATTTGAAAGACAGAATGAAGTGGGTCAGCAAAACATTTGAAATATTTTTAATAAACCTTAGAATTATGAAAGAATTAACAAAAATATTATTTTTGTGATGTTATATGCATACATGTCAGTTTTAGAAATTGTTTTTTTTGTGGATAATATTTAGCCCTACATGAGTATGATGCAAGAGGAGGGTAAAAAAAAAAGTTTTACACTGTACCTATTTGAGCTGTGTTTGTCACATGTTCAAGTTGTAGCTATATGCATCTTTTTAATTACTATTTACGCAAAGTTCATATACCACACCATAACAGGTTATGGGTTTTGAAAGTGAGAGAAAATGGAACAAGATTTGTATTTTTATTTAGAATTTCATAGATAAGGATGCACTTCTCACTCAGTTATGATTTAAGCTCAGAAAGTCAAGCTTTCACTACATAATATACAGTACATGCACTAAATAAGATGCTTTGTTTTTTATGACGTTATAAAGATGTTCTTTTAAAATGTGTGTTTGATGAGAATCAGAGATTAAACTGAAGTAAACGTTAATGATCGTCCAGGTGAGAAGTAAAAAACACCTAATAAATTTTGCCTTTAATTAATATTACACTGACAAATAAGAACAATCCAAGCTTAATTTGACATGAATTTGGACTCTTCTTATTTGGTCGGCATGAGATTAAACAATTTCATTAACATGTAAATATCACAAAACTTTTAATTCATCTTTAATCATTAAATAAGAAGTAATGGAAAGGTTTGTATTTGAACAGGAAATATACTGACATTTCTATTTACTGTACATACTTTACTTGCCTCATTAAATACTCATTACAGTATTTATTTATATACCTGTTAACAGCAACAATCTGGCTTTGTTCTGCGGTTGGAAACATCACTATAGACGAACATAAGCGAGTCAGTTAATCAAGATATACAAAAATAGCTATACCACAAGGTGCATGCTGCTGCATGAGGAAGATAGCTGGCCCTAATAGTTTGTACATTCTGTTTCACATTAACAGGACAGTCAGGCACAGTGAGAATCCAGACATTTAATACCAATATAAATGTAGTTAATTAGACTATTTGGCAATTAACCTTTTTTTAAGTGTAAAGAATTGTTCTAATTTTAATCAAGTCCAACAAAAGAAATGTGGTCATTTATTTTAATAAATTTAAAGAAATAAAGAAAGTATTTAAACATTGTGTACATGTACAGTACAAGTCAACAGTTTGGACACACCTTCTTTTTGCTCCAGTTATTGTCCATTTTATCAGTTAGATGGACTGAATCCAATATGTTTGGAGTTCTTTGTTTTTCTTGGGTATCCTTGTATCCTTACCCTGACAAGCATCCTCCTCAGAAATCTCCTGCGATAATACATTCATTCATTCATTCATTATCATCCGCTTTATCCTCTATTAGGGTCGCGGTGGGGTTTCCCATGCCCATCCAGGGGAGAACGTCTCGGGCGCTGGGCAGATAGACCCAGGACAGGGCGCCAATCCATCGCTGGGCGCACACTCACTTACTCATACACACTCTATACGGGGAAATTTGGAGAATTTAATTGACTTAATCCATGTTTTTGGACTGTGGGAGGAAACCGGAGAACCCACGCGGACACGGGGTGAACATGGAAACTCCACCCCGATGGGGGTTCGAAACGGGAATCCCTAGCGCTAGGAGGCGAACGTGCTAACCACTAAGCCACCGTGCCGCCAGCCATAATACGCTTCCACAAATATGTTGTGAAGATCAGACTTTGATAAAGCCATGCTCTTTAAATAAAACAGGGTGCTCACTCACATCTAATAGTATGATAGTTATCCTTTTGATAAACACGTAGTTCATATTTCATCTTTAAATGACCTATTATTCCTAAAGGTTTATTGTGTGTGTGTGTGTGTGTGTGTGTGTGTGTACGTGCTTCAGAACGTGAACCCCTCGGAATTTACGCTTGTGGAGGTTTTTATGAACAGCAAACAAGGTATGAAGTAATCTGTCATTTGTGGACCCTTTTATCAGGCAGCTTTGAGGTTTATCAGGTTTCCTGCTTTAATTTCTTTCTATAACCGAGGTCCTTGCTGTCTTACCAAATCTCATAGATTAAGTTATTTTAGTGTAGACTGACATTAGCAACTGTACAAAATGTTCATTCAATTCACCCCCCCCCACACACAAAATATGCCTGCCATTACTTCAGGCTTCTTATTCATAATAAGCCTCAATGTGTGTTGTGTTAAACCACCCTCACAGTGAAACATGTGTTGCTAGAATGCTCTGTTTACAGCTATGAGACAGCAAGAATATTTAAGAACAATGCAAATAAATTATTCCGTAATAAAAAAATATTTATGTTTTTAAAAATGTTATTAATTACAAGATTAATACACCAAAGGTGACATAGCATGTATACATAATAAATACAATTTTAAATAATAAAGAAAATATAATATGCTATTTATTAAGTAGTCCATATTTATTTTTTTTCAAATTATGACAGTAGATTAAAATGCTTAAATCTAAGTAAAAACCTGTTTAAAATGTGATTGTGGTTGTCCTGCAGTGCAGAGACAGGTTCTTTGTGCACAGGACCTGATCCTTGACAAGCTGAGAGAAATCAGGAAGGTACAAAAAGCTGCTTCATTTTGTCTTTCACCTGTTTGGTTTTAAAATTATGTTCCCTCCATTTCTAATACAATGTCTCCTTGATAGTTGTCTTTGAGACAGATGAACCAGACACGTTTTTGTGTCATGGAGACCAAGAACCAGGTGGTGCAGGTAGACCTGCTTCTCGGAGGATTTCCACAGCAGCTCAGTGTAGAAGAGTACACTGAAATGCTCCAGCAGCACCTGGCTATAAAAAGTAAGTCCATCTCTCTGTGGCTGGTTTGGTGTTAAAATTTCATTGATTTTGGATGTAACTGTGCACCTATATACAGGATATAACTGTGCAGTTTTGTTAAATTTTTAATCAGCATGTAATTTGATATGCTTCAAGTTCAAGTAATTTATTTATATAACACTTTTTACAATAGTACATTGTCACGAAGCAGCTTTACAGAGTTAAAAGTCTGTAAACCCCCAAAGAGCAAGCCGAAGCAACAGTGGCAAGAAAAAAATCCCTGTTATGTTGTTATCTTAAGGAAGAAACCTTAGGAGGACCAAGAGTCAGTGGGAGGCTCATCCTCCTTGAGCGGCCAGGCAGAAGCAACAGTGTAGGACGGCTATATACAGATTGTGTGGAGATTGGGTGACTATATTTAACAAATGGAAAAACTCTTAACAACTGGAAAACTATGGATGCCATGGATGAAGATCTGACTGCACCAGAAAATCTGCATCACTACTTGAAAGTTAATGATCTTTTGTGACTATGGTCACAAAAGGAGGTGCTGGAGGAGGTGAGGCGAAGCCAATGGTATTGATCAGGAAGATTAATTAGCGCACCTGGTGCGGCTCTGTCTGATTAATGTGTGCCTTTATAAGTGGGTACATCCTATGCCGCGGGAAGTGAGCGATCTGGTATTGAACTGCAGGATGCGATGTCTAGAACCTCGCTTGCCCTTTTTACTCTGCTTTGCTTTCTGTGCTTTTTTCTTTGCTTTTCTGGGGCCTCTCTCAAATAGTACATCAAAAGTATATATGAATGATCTACCATGCCATCACATCCTGCAGCTTTATGTTATACGATGTACCCACTTATAAAGGCACACTGTCATCAGATGGAGCCACATCATGTAGGCTAATCTCCCTGATCAACGGCGTCGGCTCCGCCTTTCCTTCCACAGCACCACCGCACTACCATCACGTCCTTATAATAGGTTTCATTTTTATTACCATGAAATAATGAATGACACAAATATCCACATGTTGTTACTGACTGTTGTGAGCACCAGCAAAACCTGTAAGTCAACTACACCATACCACAAAGTTCCAGTAATCAGCTCATCCATGTAACGCTATGTGACACCTCAGGTCTTGTAGCATGCCAACAAACAAAACTCCTTTAACATGTCAATGTGGTCCAAAGTTTGGTACAAGCACATGCACAGTAGATAAGGTGCAGCGGTGGTCTGAATTATAAAGACATTAAAACAGGAAAAGGAGTAAATGTCTTTAGATTTAATTAGATTTAGTCATTTAACAGATGCTTTAATCCAAAGCGACTTACAAGCTGAGCACAGGGTTAATCACAACATCCCTGGAGCAATGAGGGTTAAGGGTCCTGCTCAAGGACCCACATTGGTAACTTTAATGGACCTGGGTCTTTGAAAGCAGAATTAAAATTGTTCAAGCTAAAGACAAATATTTCATTCGAATTACCATAAGTTAATAAAAGTTAAAATACTTTATTGGAAGCAGTTTTAAAAACCCCTACTTAGTATTGTTTTCCACGACTGTAATTATTTTTATAACCTTAGTGGTATTTATTTTTGGCATAAACTGTTTTAGTTTCAGTTGTGTGTTTCAGTCATCCCTCTGTATTTCAGCAGCTTGTGACCATCCTGATGTTGCCACCTATTTTTACTTCTGCCAGCAACCATGTGATGTTTTTTTTGGCAATTTTGTATCATTTTATTCTGACTCGTTTGTGTGTGTGTGTTTGTGTGTCTGCAGGTCACCTGGTCAGCATCACTCACGTGTATTCTGGACAAGGTAAGGCACAAATTCTTACAGCAACATTTTGTCGCAATCTGACCTTAAGGGTAAACAAGTGGGCGGAAAAGAGGAAAGATGAGAGGATTTCTGTGTATGTCAAATATGTTATTACAAAAATTACAATAAAGAAGCTGATTTGGGTAATTGGTCCATCCTTATGTTCAAGCAATGTGATAAGATTATGTGCCAATGTATCTTGTACTCTTGGTATTTTTGTTAACTTTGTTTAAAGTGAACTAAAGAAAAAAAAAACTAAATTCATATATAGGTGTTTAACAGGTGTGTTCATGTGTGATTTGGTTCTGCAGGAGCAGTTTGCTTACAGATAAGCTGTTTCTCAGAAGCAGAAAGAATCTACATGCTGGCCAAAGACACAACCATTAACAGCAAGCAGCTTACATCACTGGTCATCCCTCAGATTATGGTACAAATTCCACTTTTTCTTCATTATTAATCTTAGTCAAGAATCTTGAGTGCTTACCTGCTTACTGTTCCATGCGCTTGTGTGGCCACCCATATTTGCTGTGAAGGCCAATGCAAAATAAAATGACTGTCTGTGCCTAGTCAGTTAAATTAAGACGCAGGATGACTGCAAAGATGATTCACTTCAGTGGCCAGTTAAAGACATAATTTTTCTTGCTTTCAATTTAAAAAAAACAACCTGGCGCACGATAGTGCATGGCTGGACAAACGGCTCAGCCGATCAGATTTAAGGACTGGAACTAGTCCAGGGTGTTTCCGCTTTTTAAGTTAAGAGAGCTGTTACTTTTGTAAGACTAATTTGGATAAATCAGTTTGATAATAAATGAATGATCTGCAAAGTTTGCAGGAATTTGTCCAAGGATCATGTCTGACCATTAACTGAAAGTTTAAACACAGTTATGATTTAAAGATCTGGTTAAAGTCTGCATTACTTCCCATTAAAAAAATGTCATGAAATATCTGGCTGTTTGTCCTTTTTTAAATGTAAGAATATTTGTATAGGTCATGTGTAAACTGAACAGATAGACTCCACAGAAGTTTTTCCATGGAATATGTGTTGCTACTCGCAGTTGGTTCTGAGTTTGGTGCTACTAATTCCCAGCTGCATTAGTTGATTTATTCATCAGTTGATATTATTCTACATTTAATTCATATATATATATATATATATACTGACCCGTCCGTAGTATAAGAATAAGCTGAAGATGATGAGATGGGAGAGTCTCTCAGCACTGCACTACATTTCCTATATATATTTATGAGTTGCTTGAGAACTTGAAATCTTGCTTAAGACTTTGTTTCCTCGTCAACTTGTTTTAAATGTAAATTTAACATTTTTTTTATGTTTAACAAATGTAAAAATGTACAGTGAGCAGAATTTTAGCAGCACTAGATCAGTAATTAACATGTCTGTATGGTATGCAATAGTGCACTCTAGCGGAAAGAAAAAAAGCTATCATGTTGTTATAGAGAGAAAAACGTGTCATTTGTCCACAGGAAAGACATGTTATTAAGGTCTTTTGTCTTTATTTGTGTTTTTCTAGTTAAATAAGATGCCCAGAGACGCGTCCCCCTTGCTGGTGTTTGTCAATCCTAAAAGTGGAGGCCTGAAAGGAAGAGAGATTCTATATGGTTTACGAAAAGTTCTTAACCCTCATCAGGTGTTTGAGTTAACTAGTGGAGGACCTTTACCTGGGTGAGGGTTTATGTAGAATAAAACCTTTTGTTGAGACCAATTGTTAAAATGTATTTTTCTGAACTTTCTATACTCAGTCACTCAGAATAAACTCCTAGGGCCTTATTTTGACAAACTTTAATGAGAAGTCGACCATGCTGCTTTATTTAGGGCATTTCAGTGTGTCTTTGCTTTTGTCATAACAAATAAATATGCTTTGTATGGCACACAAATGGTGTGTGCTGATTCTCTTAATTACTCATGGGCGTAATGTGCAATAAACCAATCAGGATGTCAATTGAAATTCCCTTTAAGAAGCAGGTGCGGTAGATTGCTGTTGTAATTGCGCAGTTATTCGACCCAATGCACTGGCCTATAAGGTATTCCATTTTACTATAAATTAAGAATACACGTTATAGTGTAGGCAGCACAATGACTTACTGGTTAGCGGGTTCGCCTCTCCGCGCTAGGGAGTCCAGTTACAAAATCCAAACTGAGTTTCCATGTTCTCCCTGTATCCGTGTGGATTTCCTCCACTCAACATTGATTCAAGCTAAATTTAATGCTTTATATTGCCCCATATTATGTGTGTGTGAAAGTGAGTGTGCCAAGCAATAGATTGGTATCCTGTCCTTGGTGTATCTCGCCCAGCGCCCAAAACATTCTCCCCAGAGTGGGCATGAGGAACACAGAAGCAGAAGTTAATAAAGGAATGAATGAATGAGTATAGTATAGACTATGTTTGTGCTTTCTCTGTGCCAGTCCAGTGAGATTTAATAGTGTTTAGTGGGGTTGTTCAGTGTGGTTGGGCATGCTCCTGTGTTGACAATTCACATCTGAACATCTGACTGTTGACATCTGATTATGTGGTTTGCACTGAGCAGTATTCTAATAAGTTGGCAAAGGAAGGTTGGAGAATAAATATAAAAAAGATCTCATTTTTGTCTCTTCTAAATTTTTACGTTGTAAACAGTCTGTACACTGTGTAAAATTGAACAGTTCAATTTTAATTACAACTGTTAATAAAATAGTTTTTTGTGATTTGTGGTTTGTTTGTTAGGCTGCACACGTTTCGGGAACTTCCACACTTCAGGATGCTGGTGTGTGGTGGAGACGGGACAGTGGGCTGGGTGTTGGGTGTGTTGGAGACCATTAGACACAAGCTAGCCTGTGCTGAGCCCGCTATCAGCATTGTCCCTCTGGGCACAGGTACATACCCACCAAACACATGCATATGATGCATAATAACAATGATTTTTTTTTTTTGTTATGGCTGAAATGTGAAACTGTGATACAAGTTGCAGTGGGCTCTGTGTTTGTGTGTTTAGGCAATGACCTGGCACGTGTGCTGCGCTGGGGGACAGGCTACAGTGGAGAGGACCCCTATAATATCCTGGTGTCTGTGGACGAGGCTGAAGAGGTTGCCATGGACCGCTGGACGATCTTATTTGACGCTCAGGAAATGACAGAAGACGGAAAGCAGAACGGCTTCCTGGAACCTCCCAAGGTCCTTTATCCAAATCTGTCCGAAATCTGTTGCTTACAAACATTTGTTTTGACAGTCTGTGGCTAATTGTGTTGTAGATCGTGCAGATGAATAATTACTTTGGCCTGGGAATCGATGCTGAGCTCAGCCTAGACTTCCATCATGCTCGAGAAGAAGAGCCGGGGAAATTCAACAGCAGGTCAGTGCAACGTCTGCAGTTCAAACCATTAAACCACAAAAATATTGGAAACATTTGGAAATCTGTTTCAAAATACAGCAATTACGCCCTCTGCACATGATCTCAGAGTCACTGCTAAAATTACTGCCAAAAACCTGAGGCACTTTACTTTTAAAAGATTTCCTGCATAATGTGACATCAAAAGTGTGGCAACAGAGATTAGAACGTGTTATTTTTATCTCTGTTTTGTTTGCTTTGTTTTAAGGATCTTAAGCTGCTCTATTGTATGCATTTATTGCCTTTGGGCAAATCTATCGTGCAGGCCCAACATCTGACTGGCGAAAAGTATGCTCAGAACTGTTACATTTACATTTGGTCATTTACAAAGCGAGCATGGGGTTGATACAGCATCCCAGGAGCAATGAGGGTTATATCTTTCTCAAGGACCCACATTGGTAACTTCAGTGGACCTGGGATTTGAACCCACAACCTTCAGATTAATAGCCCAACACAGCATGACTGCCTCAGTGCACAGAGCAGCTCGGATGGGGGAGTTTTGTGTGGAAGAACTTGACTGGCCTGTACAAAGCCTTGATCTTAACCCTATTTAACACTTTTGGGATGAACTAGAACAGAGATTAAAAAGCCTGTCCCTCTGGTTTAACATGTGAATGAAAATCTGTTATCTGATTATGAAGTGAAGTCATGAATCGGCCACTATAAAATCCATAGTATTATAAATAAATCATTTTTATAACATGTGGTACATGAAATGTCAACGAAATTCTGTTTTAACGACCCAGTTTACCCTAAGTGGTAGAATAAAAACAAAAATGAAATACTATGTAAGAAAAAAATGAAAATAAAAATTATAATTTTATATATATATAAATTAAATTAAAAATTAAATATAGCAGCATATAATAAAAATGTAAATATAAAAATATGAAATGTAAATATAAAAATATATCAATGACACACTAGCTGTTTCTATACTTGGTTGTGCTGATTGTGATGTAAGTGAGCTGATTTCACGTGTACAGGTATAAATGAGAACGATTCAGTAAAATAAAAGCAAGCTTCCTGAACAGGAACCATACTGTATTAAACTTTTAATGTTTGCTTATTTCCTTAAAAGTCACCAAACAGAAACTTATTTTCTGACACTTTAATTCTACACTTTAAAATCCTGTGGTTTCAGCTGCTTCTGTGTGGCACTGAACAGGTAACAACCTTCAGCTTTATTTTCATGTAGCCAGTCTTAAATCTAACTGTTCATAGACTACATTAGTCATGTCAGAACATTTACTGTGAAAATAAGAACTGTGGAATGATTAAAAAACAAATAAAGTGCACATTTTACCATAATTTATTGCAATTAATCAGTTTTCTTATCAATTATGAAGCTTCTAAGAACAGATATTTCAGTGTAATTACATATTTGAAATGTACAATTGGCAAAAGTGAGCATCACGGTGGCTTAATGGTTAGCACGTTCCCCTCTCAGTGCTGGGTATCCATGTTCCAATCCAAATCTGGTGGAGTTTCCATGTTCTCCCACGTGTCCGAAACATGTCCACAGTCCAAAAACATGGATTCAAGGTAAATTGAATGCTCTAAATTGCCCCATATAGTGTGTGTTTGTTTGTGTGGGTGAGTGTAGGCAAGTTTGTACCCAGCGATAAATTGGCACCCTGTCCTAGGTGTATCTGCCCAGCGCCCAAAACGTTTTCCCCTAGATGGGCATGGGGAGCCCCCTGTGAGCCCAGTAGAGGATTTAGCGGAAGATAATGTATGAATTAGCAAAATGTGTTTTATTTTATTGTCATTTATCTGGGTGCACAGAGATGAGATGTTTTGAGGTGAGCTACAGATTTTTAATTCAAAGCATCAAATTAGATCAGCTTTTGTCCATCATAATTGCTTATTTTTGGCAAAATCTTTATATGTGATGTTATTTTTATGTATCTACTACCTGTGTTGTTTAATAGGTTTCATAACAAAGGTGTCTATGTAAAAGCGGGTCTTCAGAAACTAAGTCACACACGAAATCTTCATAAAGATCTGAAGCTACAGGTGGACAAACTGGATATTGAGTTACCAAGCATAGAGGGACTGATCTTCCTCAACATCCCCAGGTAATTGATCAAATGCCTAAAATCATGAAAGAAATATTAACACAAGATAACACATGAAGAGTCCTAACCTACCTCCAATTATTAAAATAAATATGGAAATATAAAATAACCCAAAGCAAATAGTATAGCAAAGCAAAGAATAATTCATTCATTATCTCCCGCTTTATCCTCTATTAGGGTCGCGGTGGGGTTCCCCATGCCCATCCAGGGGAGAACGTTTCGGGCGAAACCAGAACTATATGAAACTGCCATTACATGATGATTATACAAATTGTCATTAACCCTCAAATACTGTAAATAAATAACTAAATACATTTTTAACATATGCCTTAAGTATAATTCCAGCTGGTTTAAAATTGACCAAACACTGAATGGTTGACCGTGGCGGGCTTAAGACCTGGTGAAACGATCATAGACTTGATTTACGGTCCCACCAAGTACTATGACTAAAGGGCCCTTGAGCAAGGCACCTAAACCCAATTGCTTCCCATGTGCCATATACAAGGCTGCTCACTGCTCCGGGCACATGTGCTCACTACACCAGTATGTGTATATGTGTGTGTTTCACTGCACAGACAGGTTAAATGTGGATGACAAATTCCTCTGTGTGTAAAGCACAGTAGGCAATATATATCACTTTATCACTTAAACGAAAGTTGAGCACGAAAATTAATTTTTAAGCAAGAAACAATGTGTAATTTTCAGCAAAAGTGGCGGCAAAATTAATAGATTGCTGCAGCCCTGTTAGTGATTAGCATGGAGAAGGATTTTGCAATATTATTAAAGAACTTTTTCCTTTTTCTTATTTCCCACGGTGGCTGTAATGTCTTGTCTAATGTCTAATGTGATGCTGGATGTCTTATTATTTTGCCATGATTGAGAAAATAACACCTGTTATAAACACCTTAACTGCTGCTGGGCGGCACGTGGCTTAGTGGTTAGCACATTCGCCTCTCAGCGCTAGGGATTCCCGGTTTGAATCCCCATCTGGGTGGAGTTTCCATGTTCTCCCCGTGTCTGCGTGGGTTTCCTCCGGGTTCTCCGGTTTCCTCCCACAGTCCAAAAACATGGATCAAGTCAATTGAATTCTCCAAATTGCCCCATATAGAGTGTGTCTTTGTGAGTGAGTGTGTGCCCAGCGATGGATTGGTGCCCTGTCCTGGGTCTATCTGCCCAGCGCCCAAGATGTTCTCCCCTGGATGGGCATGGGGAACCCCACCGCGACCCTAATAGAGGTTAAAGCGGGAGATAATGAATGAATAACTGCTGCTGTAGTGAGCTGCTACTGAAGGAAAAAACAAGTGACTCTTGTTTGGTTGCAGAGCATTGCTGTCTGAATGGTGCCATGCAGCACCGTTACTGTGCATTAAATGAAGGCATTACTGAGTTGTTTGCAGTGATGTTTTCTGATGCACAAATAGCAAAATCTTTCAAAACAGCTTCTTTATAAAATTTGGACTTGCTTAATTCAAAAAACAGCTAAATTCAACACCTCCATAATTCAAATGTTAGGACAAGATCTTTGTAAATGTATCATGTGTGTTTATGTGGGTTTGTGGCTTTAAACAAAAATTAAAATAGATTTGCTAAAACATGTAGAAACCTAGGGCAGCACGGTGGCTTAGTGGTTAGCACGTTCGCCTCTCAGCGCTAGGGATTCCCGGTTCGAATCCCCATCTGGGTGGAGTTTCCATGTTCTCTCCGTGTCTGCGTGGGTTTCCTCCGGGTTATCCAGTTTCCTCCCACAGTCAAAAAACATGGATCAAGTCAATTGAATTCTCCAAATTGCCCTATATAAAGTGTGTCTGTGTGAGTGAGTGTGTGCCCAGCGATAGATTGGCGTCCTGTCCTGGGTGTATCTGCCCAGTGCCCGAGACGTTCTCCCCTGGATGGGCATGGGGAACCCCACCGCGACCCTAATAGAGGATAAAGCGGGAGATAATGAATGAATGAATGTAGAAACCTTAATGGATATTTCTTGCTTTTGAATCTTCCTTTTTTGAACTGAAGTTAATAGCTGAGTGTTGGTATGTTTTTCTCTTTATAATTAAATTTAATATAATGTAATTACATATACATAACATCAACATTCACTTTTGGTCTATGGTCCCTTAACGTATTATATAAATACATTTTTCTGCAATTCTTTATTAACTAAAGTACACTACACTAGTACGTGTGTAGCTTCTACGTTTGCTTAGTTTAACTTGACCAGGACAACACAGAAGTTTGGATAAGACTATGCATACTAAATGGAAAGAATGCAACGCCACAGGTGTATAAAACAATTTTCGACAATTGTATGCTACCACATTTTTAGGAATAGTTAAGAAGAGTCTCCTTTGTTTTCCAGCATGATTACATACTGTCCCAGTATGTAATTTAAATACCTCACCCAGTGCTCTGATGAATACTTTATTAAACACTTGGTATGAACTATGAAAGAGATTGTAATCCGTGCACTCTCATTCAACATTATTGTCTCTTATAGATAATTGGGCAAAGACATTCAACAGACACACTTTAAAATCTTAACGCAAACCTTCCTAGAAGAGTGGAATCCATGATAGTCGTTATATAAAAACCAGCTTAGAAGGGCTTGCAGGAAATGTTTAGTGTAAGTGTCCCAATGGAGATTACATTTGATCGCTAGGTGTTAAACAACACATATTAGTACTTTATTACTTAAAATAACTTTATAGAATAACCCTTATATTTTTAAATCAGCTGGGGCTCTGGTGCTGATCTCTGGGGTTCGGACAATGACGCAAAATTTTGGAAGCCTAGGATTGATGACGGAATGTTGGAGGTTGTTGGAGTGACCGGAGTTGTTCACATGGTAAGTTTGTTTTATTTCCGTTCTGTTCACTGTAGTGTGGTACATAATTAACATCCCAATAATTGGGGTGTTGCATTATTTATAGTCAGATTTCACAAAAACACTTTTGCACGAAAACACTTTTGCACTCTTTCTCAGAGTCTAGATCAGTCATGCAGTTATCAGTTATGCATTTCCCTATGTGTAGTGTGTTAAATAACCTGCCACAGGTTTCTGCATAATCTGTTTTTCAAACATCTGTTTTTGCAGCTGTTGTTCATTTCTTACTATTTTGGTTTGTATGACACTGCAAATGTGTTATCTGATTATGAAGTGAAGCCATAAATCAGTGGCTTATTATGCTCTTGAAAAAATACACACATAGGTACACATAAATCTAGACAGAATAAGCTTTATGTTTGTGAGTCAACTCTGGGCATATCTAGCTAAGAACAGGTAACCCTGGAACCTTGCCTTGGAGATTAAGGTCATTTGGGGTGCAGAGGCCACTTCTTAAGACCTTTTAAGACACTGTGATGACATCATCCATATTTTATGGAGTGGTGTGCTGGGGCAGCAGTATCACAAATGCAGATGGGAACAGACTGCATAAACTCATTAGGAAGGCCAGCTCTGTATTTAGGAGGATACTAAAGCAACTCTAATGGACGATGAATCCCACCCCTTTATGAGACTGTAGTAGCACCTTCAGTGATGGGCTGCATCACCTGAAGTGTATTATGGAATGTTACCGCGGATTCTTTATTCATGCTGGAGTAAGGCTGCACAATCAGCACTGCTCTCAGTAACCACTGACAATAACTAGCCAATCATTATATGTGAAATACATTTTTGCTGGAAAATATGTTGTTTTTCGCAATAAATACTTCATTCATTATATGTGCAATACTTTGTTGCTGTGGCATCTGTTGTAGAGTTTTTGTTCCATTGTCTCCTCTCTGTATTATATGTCATCAACATAATTCAGCAATTATTTTATTTAGTATATACTGATTTATTTTTCTATTATATATTTTTCTTTTTTAATTACTTCTCTTAATAGGTACAGTATATTAGATGTATCTTTTTAACTCCCAATTACAGCTACTTTTGCTGCTGAGAATGTTAATTTCTTCATTATGAATTATTTTATCTTAATCTCTAAAGGTCCTTTGTTTTTCTCTGTCCGTCACAGGGTCAGGTGCAAAGTGGGATGCGCTCGGGCATTCGGCTTGCTCAAGGTAACTATATTCGCCTCACGTTGACAAAACCCATTCCAGTTCAGGTGGATGGAGAGCCGTGGATCCAGTCACCAGGCCAAATCATTATTTCTGCTGCTGGACCCAAGGTAGTAAGGCTTCTCTATTGTTTCTATGCCAACTATTAATGCTACTAGACTGGCAACTCTGAGCTATTTATTTACAAAGACGCTTGTCCTTTTGTTCTTGTAGGTACGCATGCTGAGGAAATGCAAGACCAAGCAAAAGAAGCAGTCAGGCAGTATGAAGGAAGGAAGGGCAGAAAGCCTGGCCTCAGGAGAGGGAGCAAACTAATTCTTTAGAGCACCCACACACATATTTTCAGAAGTTGCCACAATGTTGGCCATTCATTAACAGGCCTGTCCTGTGTTTTCAGCTGTATATGAAAAACTACAGCTAGATACACAGAATGATGCTTTCAGAAGAAAATTCCAGAGTTTGTAAACATAATACATAAATGAGGATCATATAAAGCTTACGCTTCTCTTACGCTTCTTTAAATGCCTGAACATTGAGCATCTATTGAAGGAAATAGAGGCTTTTTGGGCTCAAATCTGAAAATACTGGTAATTACAGATCTGTGTTAAAACTTTTTTGCCTTGCTGCTTATATACACACATTATTGCTTATATTTTCACATGGATGCCACCAGAAATAGGTCATCTTGCCTTCCTGACAGGATTCTACATACAAGTAAACGTACAATTCTAGTGTCCTGTATAATGTCACTGTGAGGATTAGTGCCTATATTTTGCATTTCCATTATTATAAATGTTAACTAAATGTTTTTTTTCTAGTTCTATAAGGTTTAATTTATTTAGTCATTTCAGCTTGTGGTAAAATGCTTCTTAAAGCAGAATCGTTCTGTAAGAAACAAATGAAATTAGGTGTCATGAATGTTCTCATCTGTTTACTACTAGGGGAGAATTAAGTTATAATATTATGATGATTAGTCTGACATTTTACAGTCAAAATACCTACAAACCTCTAATCATATTCTGCTGACATTTTGTAAAGTCTTAAAGTTAAAATTAAATTAAAATGTTTGGAGCCTTAGTTTTAAACCATATTCTAGTTAGTAAATTGCCTTAAACTGCAAATACAGTGTATTTTTTTTTGTATCACTGAGCCTCGTGCCAAGAAAAATGAAATCCAGTATGTCTTAGTAGAGGAAAGAGTTTACATTTTATGTATTTGCTTTATGTTGTGTAACAAGCACATGTAGCATGTCAAAGTATAAAATTAAGCAGCCCATAATTTTGTCTTAAACTTTAATTTGGCTCTTAAACACTCTGTAAGGAGAGTGTAGAAATAAAATCTTATTTATGTTGTTGTAGGTTGTTTCATAGTTACAGAAAATATTTTCTTGTCATGCACATAATGTCAAAAAATATTGCATTTTAGAAAAAAACATCAGACAATCATACATAATACAGGATCAGTATGGCTCCTTGTGGATCAGGCCTTTATTGCTGAAACTAAATCCTTAGTGAAGAAAATGATTTATGAATATGAGGAAGCTGTAGTTGGTATGTGGAATAATGATATGTTATGAAAGCAAGTTAAAATTAATTGAGAGAAAAAAATTTATTTTGCCACAGGATTAACTGTCTTTACTTATCATTCTTTTGTAAAATATTTCATGTAAAAATTAGTACAGGGTCTTTGGACAGGACTAACAATTACAATTCATGTTACGATTAACTTTATTTTCTACTACCTTAAAGGTTTAACTATGCCATCTATTAAGATTTACCAGATTATTTTGTGGTTTCACAGCCAGAAATCTGTTGAATCCATGACCCAGCTAAAGTAATTCACACCTAAATGCTTGTTGGTAATGATGCACCCAGGAAAAAGTAGATGTGTTTCAGTTGTGAAAAATAATTGTTCATTTGCTCCAAATCAAATATAACCCGATTCAGCAATGCTGAATATTATATTATATTATAAATATGATAAATATTATATTATATAATAAATATGAATATTATATTATAAATATGAATGCCATATTTATGTCTCATACTAATTTGCTGTATGGGCAGTAAAAAAAAATTGCACAGATAAAATATCAGTATAATTTGGCATTTAGGGCAGAATATTTGCTTTCCTACCTTGTTAACAAGAATAATTTTTAAACTGCAAATAAAATAACCTGTCTAATTGTCGAATACAGTGTACCTTATATTACATAATTAGAATGTATTGCTCAGATTCATATGATTTGCTGAATTGAAGGTCCCCATAACACAGAGCAGTTATGTCTTATATGTTGTTGTTAAATTCTATGTTACGGCACACTGAAAAATGTTAAGATCTAACCATTAGTAGCTGCAAAATTCTTTAAAATGCTTGACATACTACTGAAGAATAGTAGTGAAAAGTAAAATTTATGTTTTAGATATGGTATTTGTATAATATATACTGTGTACTTGAAAATCTTGGATTTGAATAGGTGCTCTTCTTACCTCCTAATGAAAAATTGCCTCAAATAAGAATATTATTCGTCACTAAATATAACATTTCAAAGGTGTCCAAAGCTAAAATTACTGTCAAATTACGGGCTTTATTACTATGCCAAAAAGTTCCTATAGGAATTTCTGTCGCTTTTTTGACAAAGCAATTATATGAAGAAGTGGGGTGAACTACTTATGACTTAAAGCGTAATGCATTAATTCTTTCAACAGTACAAGTAGTCAAATTGTAGTAGAATTTCTTATTTCCTTTTTTGTTTAGAATTAGCCATGATTATGAATATTTGTATATGTGTGTATTCATATGGGCTCTTGTAGCAAAAGAACTTCCACTTTGTATGATATTTTAGACAGATGTTTGCATTACGTAAACATGCCCTATTTCAATCTATACAGCACATGTTTAGCATACTAACTAGTAGTATATACTGACTGACTCACTGTATAAATGTATTTGATGTATAATGACCTCTCAGCCTTTTACACTTGTGTGTAAACTAAACTGAGGCTGACTAAAGATAAGTTATTACAAACTGAGTTCTAGGGTTTTATGATTTCTGTGAAGTAGAAAATATTATATTGTGTATAAAAGCTGATTTGTGGAATAAATATTCCTGGGTGGGAATTACCCCAGAAGCAGTGATGCAACACCATCACACTATTCAGGCCTAAACAATAACAGAACAATAATATTGTGACTTTTTTTTTTAACAAAAAATTACTTTTTATTCAGTATACAAAATGCCAATTTGATCAGTCACTGAAGACACGTGAAACAACCTAAATGACCTATGACCTTTAATAGCAATGTAAAATAAATATATAATGCAAAATAATACATAAAAATGTAGAGAAATAAAAATGAGCGTTGGGTTATATGGGGTAGTGTTCCTCTAAAACACTGAAGAAATGAGACTGCATTAAATTTCTAATAAAAGAATGACTGTGTTAGTAAAAATAAAAAAGTATAAAACAAACTGAAAGGTTAAAAAATAGAATTCATAGTCTTTAATTTTTTGGCTTATTTAGAGCAGAAAAGACAATGTTATATTTAAAACAAGCAGAGTATGAAATGTATTCACTGCAAAAATCAAATTTTCTGCCCTTATAAAAAAAAGTCAAATTTTCTGCCCTTATAGTGAGTAAAATCTTGTTAAGATTTCTTAAAATGAGAAACTTTCTAACAACTAAATTATTTATCTTACTTAGAAATCTTAGCTTTTTAAACTGTTTTTTTTATGCTTCTCTAATCACTTCCCTTTCCACATAAACCTCTGCACTTCACTGTCACACTATCTGCCTTTTTTGTAATCATTAAACAGTGAATGATCATGAGGTTTTTAAAAGTTTTCCACATGCCAGAAGCCTGTATTAATACTTCATCTGCATAATTTCACAATAGTCTCGTATTTTTATTAAACAGAATTATTTCAATAAATACAATTAAGTTCTTGAGGAGGAATACACATTAAATACACATTCAGTCTCAAAGTTTCACAACTCTAAACATTTTGCCTCATATGTTTCATGTCTTTGGAAAAATAGTGTATTTAAAAATTTAATGGCAAATCTTTTAGCACCTGCTTCTTTTAATTCATTCATTCATTATCTTTCGCTTTATCCTCTATTAGGGTCGCGGTGGGGTTCCCCATGCCCATCCAGGGGAGAACGTTTCGGGCGCTGGGCAGATACACCCAGGACAGGACGCCAATCCATCGCTGGGCACACACTCACTCACACAGACACACTCTACATGGGGCAATTTGGAGAATTCAATTGACTTGATCCATGATTTTGGACTGTGGGAGGAAACCGGAGAACCCGGAGGAAACCCACTCGGACACGGGGAGAACATGGAAACTCCACCCAGATGGGGATTCGAACCGGGGATCCCTAGTGCTGAGAGGAGAACGTGCTAACTTGGGTGTTCCAGGTTCAAATCCCCATCTGGGTGGAGTTTCCATGTTCTCCCCGCGTCCGCATGGGTTTCCTCCGGGTTCTCCGGTTTCCTCCCACAGTCCAAAAACATGGATTGAGGTAAATTGAATTCTCCAAATTGCCCCATATACAGTGTGTTTGTGTGTGTGTCTGTGTAAGTATGTGCCCAGCAAAAGATTGGTGCCATGTGTTGGGTTTATCTGCCCAAAAAAAAAGGGGGGGGGGGTGCAGCTGTTTTTTTCCATAACTACTGACTTGTGAAGTTTTCATTTGGATAAAAGTGTCTGCTAAATGTAAATGAAACATTCCCCTCTGGACCCTCCCCCCCAGCGACTCTAGTAAAGGATTAATTAATTAATAAATATTTGTTATTTTGTAGTGTAAGGTTAATAAAAATTATCCAAAAGTGGAGTTCCTTAAAACTCTTTTTATAAGGAAACCCTTTTTATTTATTGCTAGGGTCCCAGTAATTGTGAAGGGCAATGTAAAAGCATCAGAAGCACC
Organism: Corydoras maculifer; assembly: GCA_019802435.1. Lineage (NCBI taxonomy): Eukaryota > Metazoa > Chordata > Actinopteri > Siluriformes > Callichthyidae > Corydoras > Corydoras maculifer. Next base: position 708,059 of record JAFMOD010001418.1, read on the forward strand.
AGTTTACTGTCTCAGATCAGTTCTTCAGTGGTCACACTTAATCAATATCCTATTAAGCAATTAATCTGCTTCGTTTTAGTGCATTTCTAAAAAACAGCCAGTCTGTGTTGTTTCTCTGGTTGTGTGCTTGTGCTGCTTTGCTTGTATTCATAGAACCTATAAGTCCTGTGTTAACTGTGAATAATAAGTATCTGAATATTTGGATGATATTATATTTAAATATAAAAAAGTAAATTATCGTATAATGTGGATTCTATATATTTAACTATCTTGAGCAATTCTTACTATACAGTAGCCTTTAGTAGTGCCTCATTGAAGTGGCTTTAGGAGCTGCAAGTGATGTACTGTGTTGTTTTCTGGCCCTTTTACACTGATTTACACACATTTCAGCAGATTCATATTTAGTTTTAAAATGATCATTAGATAAAATAGATCCATTTAGTCATTTAAAATCACACAGCCACTAACACAGATATATGTTGGGTATCATCATTATTTTGATACATTATTTCATTTATTTTTCTTTATAATAGTAAATGACATTGTGCTCGGATCATATTTACCATGGTGGATTTTAAAGAAACCATTAAGCTAGACTGAGATCAGTGTAAAAAGGCTACACATGCTGTTCAGGTGTGTGTGTGTCACTACTGAACTGTTCTGGTGCCTCATTGATTATTTAATGTCTGTTTATTGTAGAATTTCTGTGCCTCCACATGACTTTGCTTCGTCATTTCTGTACTTAGTATATAATCATGTGAGCTTTCATTTTATTTTTTTTTAACTATATACAGTATATATAAATATATGATATCAAGGTTGATGTATTATTATATTATCTAAACTTTATAGTAGATGTATATTTTTTAAAGAAATAGTTTTTACTTTTAACTGCCAAGAATATTGCACTGAGCCCTTTGTTGTATAATATTCTGTATGAATGAATGGTAAACAGCTAAATGTATAGATATCAAATGTGGAACTAAATACATAAACCTGAGTTTTTTTTTTTACAATGCTGGCTGATGTGTCTTTTTGTGACGTGTCGCCCATCTGTGCTGAGAAACACACATGTACAACTATCTTCTCCTCTCTCTCTTGCTTTAGAATCGGAAATCTGTAATATTCTTCTTGCCAGCAAACCAACTACTTGTCCCCTTAATTCACTTTCATCCTAATCATTCTGGGTTTAGGTGTGGTCACTCCACTGAAACAGCATTGCCAAAGACTAACTCTCAATCTTTTTCTCCTCATCCTGCTGGACTTTTGATACAGTAAATCATTAGATTCTACTGTCTCCTCTATTTGAACTAGGCTTCTCTGGTACGACACTTGAATGGTTTTAATACTATTTAACAGGAAAGACCTTTAAATTGACATTAAATATCAATAAAAATGACATTAAATTAAATGGCGATGTTTCTTACTCTGAGCGGCACGGTGGCTTAGTGGTTCGAATCCCCATCTGGGTGGAGTTTCCATGTTCTCCTTGTGTCCGCGTGGGTTTCCTCCGGGTTCTCCGGTTTCCTCCCAGTCCAAAAACATGGATGAAGTCAATTGAATGCTCCAAAATTGCCCCATATAGAGTGTGTTTGTGTGAGTGTGTGTGCCCAGAGATGGATTGGCGCCCTGTCCTGGGTATATCTGCCCAGCGCCCGAAACGTTCTTCCCTGGATGGGCATGGGAAACCCCACCGCGACCCTAATAGAGGATAAAGCGGGTGATAATGAATGAATGAATGTTTCTTACTCTCATCAAGTACTCACTGCTATTCCTCAGAGCTCTGTACTTGGTTTGCTCCTCTTTTCATTGTACATGACATGGCTGGGTACGTCATTCAGGCACATGGGTTCTCTTACCACTGCTATGTTGATAACAGCTTCATTTGTCATTTGCCCAGACGACACCACTCAAATCGGATATCTGTTTGGATGAAGTCCCATCATCTCAAATTAAATTTGGCAAAAACAGAGTTTCCCATTATTCCTGACCTTCAAAATTGATGGATCCACAATCTCTCTAACCGACTTGGTCTGTATTCTCGGTTTCATAATTGACTCACATCTTAAACTATCTGATCAGGTCACTAAAACTGTCCGTTCCTGTGGATTCTTTCTGTAAAACATTCTATACGTTTTGAACTAAACATGCTACTGAACTGCCTCAGTGCATTTATGTAACATGTTAGTGTTAATATCTTCATTTTATTTATTTCACAGTGTATTGATGAGAATCTCTGGTTTCCATAATTTACAGTTGACTTCTTTCCTATATTGGTTGCTATTTTCTGCAGTTTCTTAATTAGTTGTTAGTGTTTACATTATATTCTGGTTGGTTTCTGTCTCTGACCAGTCTATTTCCCCAAAATATATTCTTTATTAAAGGCTACTGAAGTTGGCCCATTAAGTGCCAGGCTAATAGAACGATCTAATGATTGCTTAACTTTTTACACTTTTAATCACTCTCTCGTGTTGAAACATTAGAATGGTTATAGATTAATTATTACATTGTTAAAGAAAAACACAATACAGTGTACAAGTTAATGGAATGGACAGTCGAAATACAATACACAAGGTGTTCATTAAGGCCATATATATATATATATATATATATATATATATATATATATATATATATATATATAAATTCTAAAAAAAATGTAAAACATTTCTATGCTATACAAAAATTATCTAAATGATCTAACACTTAAAGTGTTAGTTCTTGATGATTGTTGTGCAGCTATGCAATCAGTATCACATTATAATCAATGGGAAAAGAATATACACACACTCTGAACTCTATTGCTTCATATCCAGATTATTATTTGTGTCGTTATTATAATTTATGTTATTGTGTTTTTTATTATTGTATTATATGCCCATTGTATTATATAAATGTTAAAAATAAGATGAACAAGAAATGGCATTTCAATTCCGCTATATGTCCAATTGACATATAGCAGAATTGACAATAAAAATCTTTATTTCTTTATTTTATCTTTGTAAAGTGTGAACCCAAAAGTTTTCCAGAATGACAAGGTAATACAAAAATTACTGCTGCTAAGAGTGCTTCCTTATTCACAAGGCTCCTAATTAATTTGTAATAAATAAATAATGACCATGTTCTCCCCGTGTCTGCGTGGGTTTCCTCCCACAGTCCAAAAACATGGATCAAGTCAATTGAATTCTCAAAATTGCCCCATATAGAGTGTGTCTGTGTGAGTGAGTGTGTGCCCAGCGATGGATTGGCGCCCTGTCCTGGGTCTATCTGCCCGGCCCCTGAGATGTTCTCCCCTGGATGGGCATGGGGAACCCCACCGCGACCCTAATAGAGGATAAAGCGGGAGATAATGAATGAATGAATAAATAATGACACGGTGCAATTAAAATGTCATGGTTTTACATATCAGGACATAAAAACGCATGGTCCTTAGTAGGTTTTAAAATAAACCTCAAATGAACAACATGACAGAGAGGGATGTACTTTCTTTTCTACTATGACTGCATGATTAATGTAATATGGAGGTTTTTGTTACAGATTAAGGCACGGTGCTGTAGCGAATATGCACTTAACCCAGGGCTTAACCCAGGTTTATATCTCCTGCAAACATGGTGATTAGAAAGATTACAAAGAATCCAGTGAGGAGGCCAGCGTTCTGGATGATGAAGAAAACCACATCTGACTTTGTGTTCCATCGATGTTCCTTTGCAATTGCATTCATCTCTGGGAACTGAATACAAGACGTAAGAACCATCATTACTGTTTTCTGAATAATGTGCACAAGTTAATAACATATAGTTCAGGTATCTTTATCTTAATACATTCACTAATTCATTATCTTCCCCTTAATCCTCCTCTAGGTTCACAGGGTGGGTTCCCTATGCCCATACAGGGGAGAACATTTCAGGGTGCCAATCTACTCCTGGGCACCCTCACTCACACAGACACAAACACACTATATGGGGCAATTTAGAGCAATTCAATTTACCTTGAATCCATGTTTTTGGACTGTGGGAGGAAAAGAAAACCAACAGACACTAGAAGAGCATGGAAACCACCCAGATTGTGACTTGAACCTAGATCGAAGCGCTGAAAGGCAATTCTGCTAATCACTAAGCCACTGTGCCGCCCTATCTTAATAAACCTGCTAATGAATATTAATGAACTGATAAATAATCATGTTGCCAAACAGAGCTAAAAAAAATAGCTGGCTTAAACATTCACCATGGAAAAGAGGTTAATTTTGATATCTTATCTATGTTTTTTGCTGCATCCTGTTCCATTACATACAGAGGAAGAAATAAAGATGAGAGGCTCATAAAAGTATATTGATGCTGGGCATTCATGCAGGATGAGGTAAAGCCAAGCACTTCATATAAAATCATAGAGGGCCAAAGACTGATCACTGCCAACAGGTGCAATTTACTTCATAATCTCTCAAGCTGCACTTAAGCTGTATAGCAGTAAACAATATTAGGAAGTAAGAAAAATCCCAATCCTTAATACAATAGCTTTATGCTCCAAAAAAAATCAGCTGGCACTCGTTTTTTCAGATTTTTAATTTGAGGGTGTTGGGGAAAACTATTCTCTAAATTGGAAGTACAGTTGTTCCATTTACAAACACTTAAGCGGTAGAGTAAGGAAAACTACTATACTATCTATGTGCCCTGTTTGTATCATTTTATCTTCAGCATTTAAAGGATTTTTTAAAAATCTAAAAAAAAAAGTCTAATGAAGGATGAGGTACACAGAAAGGATTTAAGATTGTTATTTCATATGTCAATGCTGCTTAAAATTCAGGCTGCTGACAGATTTTAATTGCTTTAATAACAGTGGCCTGGCAGACACTAAGTTGTAATTCAAACTTTTTCCTGACGGTGGCGACAGTTCCATTACTTTGAGAGTGGTACTGCGTAATGTTTCCCTCTTGCTGGATCTGATGTTTTGCTGAATGATATGTAACTATGGCTACAACATTCATTATCTCCCGCTTTATCCTCTATTAGGGTCGCGGTGGGGTTCCCCATGCCCATCCAGGGGAGAACGTTTCGGGCGCTGGGCAAATACACCCAGGACAGGGCACCAATCCATCGCTGAGCACACACTCACACAGACACACACAAATACACACTCTATATGGGGCAATTTGGAGAACTCAATTGACTTGATCCATGTTTTTGGACTGTGGGAGGAAATCGGAGAACCTGGAGGAAACCCACGCGGACACGGGGAGAACATGGAAACTCCACCCAGATGGGGATTCGGACCGGGAATCCCTAGCGCTGAGAGGCGAACGTGCTAACCACTAAGCCACCGTGCCACTGGCTACAAATTAATAATGCAAAATAAATTATAAATGTGATTGTTCATTCATTCATTATCTTCCGCTTATCCTCTATTAGGGTCGCGGTGGGGTTCCCCATGCCCATCCAGGGGAGAACGTCTCGGGCGCTGGGCAGATAGACCCAGGACAGGGCGCCAATCCATCGCTGGGCACACACTCACTCACACAGACACACTCTAAACGGGGCAATTTTTGAGAATTCAATTAACTTGATCCATGTTTTTGGACTGTGGGAGGAAACCGGAGAACCCGGAGGAAACCCCCCCCCCCCCCCCCCCCCCCCCCCCCCCCCCCCCCCCCCCCCCCCCCCCCCCCCCCCCCCCCCCCCCCCCCCCCCCCCCCCCCCCCCCCCCCCCCCCCAAACCGGGAATCCCTAGTGCTGAGAGGCGAACGTGCTAACCACTAAGCCACCGTGCCACTGGCTACAAATTAATAATGCAAAATAAATTATAAATGTGATTGTATTTTAAAAAATAGTGTTAACAGCTATATAAAAGGTCGTGCGAATGCTTGGCTTGTTACTGAGGTGAAGATTTCCGCTCATATACACTTCATATTTGTCACTTCATTATATCTATTGGGATTGATATGATTTCCTATTTCTATCAGCTATAGCATCTTCAACTATTTTGGAAAGGCCTTTCACAAGCTGTAGTTCAGCAGTGTGTACAGAAGTCTTTGGCTATTTTTCCAAAAGTGCATTTGTAAGGTCAGGCACTGATGTTAAAGGGGAGGTCTGGTGCACAGTCTCCACTATAATTCGTTTCAAAGGTGTTCTACTGGGTTCATATCAGGACTGTCAGGTTCTTAAACACAAAATCACTTCCTCATGTCTTTGTGCTCATGGACTTGAAATGAGTGGAAAAGAATATCTCATGCGTCCTGAATCACTCTTTCACAATTTGAGCTTGATTAATCCTGACATTGTTATCTTTGGAATATGGCCGCGCTATCGGGAAGTTAAAATCTATTTATGGAATAACCAGGAGGTATAGTTTACTCAGGTCACAGTTGATCTCATTATTCGAGCACATAACATTGCTGAACCCAGACCTGTGATAAAGTATAAAGTGATTTATTTTACCTAATGTGCATACACACAGAGGAGTTTGTTCTCCACATTTACCCCATCTATGCAGTGAAACACACGTACAGTATACACACACTGGTGAAGTAAGCACACGTGCCCAGGGTGGTGGACAGCCTTGGATACACTACCAGGCGAGCAATTCGGGTCAGGTGCCTTGCCTAAGGGCACTTCAGCCTTGCTACTTGGTGGGACCAGGAATCGAACCAGGGACCTTCAAGTCACAAGGCTGGTTCCTTAACCACAACCCCAGATCAGAAAGACATCCAAGCAGTGACCTTTTATTCGGCCAGACAGTGTTTAAATACCAACATAGCAGAATAACAGCACATTTAAATATAAACAAAGATGTTTAGGTACGTGTGGGTGTGTACACGTGTATTTGTGTGTGTGTGTGTGTATGTATGTACATACATGCGTATGGGTACACATAGGTACATGTTCACATGTTAGTGTGTGTGTATACGTGCACATGCATTACATTAAAGTTCCTCGTGTAGTCACAATAAACCTTATAGAAAACAGGTCCAGGGTTTGCTCTCCAAAGAATACAACCGTTTTCTTTTTCTGTGAGGGTTGTGAGTTTCCTCCCACAATCCAAATAGAGGTGACATGTACAGATGTTCAACAGACGATTCTAAATTCCTTCTGGGGCTGAAGGTGGACCGATGACCTAGATCTTATGTCAGGATCCTGTAATCAGGCTACGTGACTTAAAATGAAAATGAATGACTGAAGTACTGGTTACGGTTTGAGCAAGCATCATTAGTATTGAAGGAAATCTGTATGAAGTCCCCACAATGTATGACATCAAAAGTGCATGTGTGTGTACTCCCATACCATATCAGTGAGGGCGATGTACAAGAACATTCCTCCAGCCAAGGCGAAAATGATGTTGGGTGAGAAGGTGCTGCCCAGCAGGACCCCCAGCACCAATCCGATGTAACAGGACATGGCTGAGAGCAGGTTGAAGAGCACGGCCTGCCTAATGCTCATCCCAGCGTTTAGCAGTATTACAAAGTCACCTGTAGGTGGAAGCAGAGAACAACGAGGTCAGCATTCCATTTGAAAATCTGCTTATATTTTAATCTGCAAAATCCAGGCAATTATTTATTTCCAGTTTACATCTTAAACAGTCACATGCACTCCGATTAGTGCTTTTCGAGTTTTTTTCACCTGTCAGTCTGTTGTTCACAAGCTGTCCAAAGCACAGAACAAAAGATCAAACACAGGCACAGTAGGAAACATGACCTCTGACTCTGCATGAAGTCACAGATTTGTTTAAATGCCAGTAAAACTCTGGAGAAAAGGACATATCCCACATTTACTGTAACTGCTTAACTGGGGTTTACTCAGCTGCTCTGCTTGAATTATACATATAATATCTACTAATACAGTATAATGACTAGAATCCCAATCTGGGTGGAGTTTCTTTGTTCTATCCGTGCCCACATGGTTTTCCTTTGAGTTCTCTGGTTTCCTTCCACAATCCAAAAACATGTATTTAGGGTAAATTAAATGCTCTAAATTGTCTTATTTCATTATCTTCCACTTGGGGGGTTCCCCATGCCCATCCAGAGGAGAAAGTTTCAGGCACTGGGCAGATACACCCAGGACAGGGCGATGAGCCAATCCATGACATTCGCACAAAAACTATATACAGGGGAAATTAAGAGCAGCCAATTTACCTTGAATCCATGTTTTTGGACTGTGGGAGGAAACCAGAGAACCAAGAGAAAAACCCACATGGACACGGGGAAAACTTGGAAACTCTACCCAGATTGGGATTCAAACTTGAACTAGTGCTAGTAGGCGGACGTACTAACCACTACACCATTGTGCTACCTTCATTTTCAATTTATTTTTCCTTATCAGTTAAATTGTCTGCAAGATGTACTATATGGTCAGGCGTACATATAGACTCTTATTTAGAGGAACTTACGGGGTGGATTCTTAACTTGCTTTTCAAAATACCTGCTCATCGTTGTAGATAAGGCACCAATTAACTAAAAAACTAAACATGAGCATAAGAAGAATAACTAGAAGGTGCTTTTAAATTACAAGATAAGGAGTAAGTGTTAGTCCAAGTACTGATTAAAGTCTTCGTTTGAAGACAGAACTTTGAAGAGATCAGAAACATTATGTGCAGGTTTAAAGTCACTTGCTGTTCTTACCGAGCTCATGTGGGAACTCCTCACATACGATGGCGATCGAGGTGCTGAAGCCGGTGAGAATGGAGACAGTGAAGGAGGCTCCGATAGCAAGGCCATCGATAAAGTTATGAAGTGCATCACTCAGTGTGATCATCCACGCCAATGTCTTCACATGTGCTAGTCTTCCACAGCAGCCCTGAGATGCCACAAGCTGCAACAATAAGATATATTGAAACAAATATAGTGGTCAAGAGGTTATTTCCAGTATGTAAAATGTCAAGGCACATTTTTTTATGATCTTCAGCTTAAGAATCAATCGTGTGCCATGTTGCATTTCAGGTATGAGGATCAGCGGGATACCTTCAGCTTCAGGTTTCTAACAGGATGTTCAAAATTTGCTTTGGAAATTTGCAGTGGAACTAATGTCACAGGTGACAACAGAATAAAAAGCACACAGATCCTGCTGCTGCTGCTGCAGGCCAAAAGTTCTTTTTAAGAACCTCATATCCTCAAGTTCAAATGTGGTTTTGCCAGTTGTAACCAAAGCCTCCTATTTTAATTAATCTGTCCATAGCATTGGTCAAAACTCATGTGGTTTGTCTGAATGTACTGTTGTATGAATTATGCAAGAATATAAAACCTTAAATCCGATTGGCTGAATCATATGTCCAGCCGTGACATTAGTGACAATAATGCACACCTCTGACCGCTTCACGTTTGTATCAATGCGTGATATACATTATTTTGAATCATGTACGCTTAATGGAAATACAGATTCAAATAAACAGTGAGCCGATTTCTGATAGCACTAAGCTGGTCTCCTTATTACTCAGTGATCTATGTTTAGTTTGAAGACCAGTTTATTATCGATTGTGTTTTTTAGAAAGCACATTTATGAATCAATCCTTGTTTTTTTCTATTATAGTTTGTTTGTAACAATTATAGTTTGTTTGTTTGTATAGTGGTGCTATATTTTTTTTTATTTTTAGACATTTAAATATGGTAATTTAGCGGACACTTTTATCCAAAGCGACTTACAAGTATCCCAACTCGGTTCAGAACGCAGGTTTGGTACAGCCCTCTTGGAGCAATGAGGGTTATGGGTCTTGCTCGAGGAACCACATTGGTAACTTCAGCGGACCTGGGATTTGAACCCACAACTTTCAAGTTGATAGCCCAACACTCTAACCACTAAGCTACCACACCCAGACAGCTGGAGCACTTTGTAGAGGAACTCAATTCACTTGATCCATGGGAGGAAACCGGAGAACCCAGAGCAAACCCATGCGGACACAGGGAGAACATGGAAACTCCACCCAGATTGGGATTCGAACTGTGAATCCCTAGTGCTGACAGGCGAACGTGCTAATCACTAAGCCACTCAGTTTGCAAAAGATTAATTCCATTGTGGGAAAACTGTACAAACCTATAAAAAAATCCTAAAATTCCTCACCAGCATCAAACTTTTCAGTTTATAGATCATCACAGTTTGCAACCTTAATTGATCTTTTCAAATTTATTGACTTAAGGTTTAAAAGTTAGCAGTGATGTTGCACAACTTTTTGGGATTAAAGGTAATACTTTGATACGAATTCTCAGAAGTATAAATATGTAAACAATTAATATTTAAGAATATTTTGGATATCTAAACAACAAGCATACAGACAAATATCTAGATTCTCCACATCCTTTATTCTTCTAACATAATTTCACAGAACAATTTAGTGTTGGATGCTGAGGCAAATGCCATAGCACAAGTAATAAAGCAGGACAGTGTTTTTGTTCACAAACAGCTGTAACAATCTACACAAAAAACAATCGGGTGTCTCACTGAGATGGACTACAGGACATTCTGACCTGTGCACACACTCACCCACGTACATATACAGACACAAAGTCTGCATTCCTCTGTGGCTGTATCTCCAGGGTGCATGACTTCAGCCATTTGGTCCAGCACAATTTAAAACTTTTACTCCTCCAAACAAAAGCCTTAAAACAGGGAAATCACTGGGCAGTGCTGGACTCTAGGGCAGAAGTTGTGGACCCTTGCACATCTATAGATTATAACAGTCAGTCAGTCTGTTGTCAATTGCTTGCCAGCATTTATACTATAGTTGATAAGGTACTGACTCTACAATTAGATTTTTACAATAATAGTGGTGCTAAATGTTTGAATCAGAGTCAAACCACTGTATTTTAACAGAATTCTCAGTGACTCCTTTAATTTATTCTAAATTCTTATGGCTCTATTATTTGTAGAAAATAAAGAACAACCAGTTCTGTCATTCAAACACACACAATCTCTGATTACTCCAAGTGATGATAGATGGAGAGTGTAGACTGGCAGACCTTCTGCACTAAATCAATATTTGTTCAGTGAGGTCATTGATACCATTTCTATTGATAATAAGTGATAATAGACAAAAAGGCGCAGGGAAAGTTAATGATCATCCACCTGTATAGTAAACCCCCAACATGCAGCTTTGTTCAGGCTCTAAAGTTTTAGATCGGATTAGTTATACTTCAGAGCTTACCCACAACTTTAAACATTTACGGAAACCACTGGAAATATTCTGTAAACCTAAGATTACAATCACATTCTATTTAAAATAATCACTTATTGACAAAGTAAACAGAAACATGCTTTTTTAAATGTCTGTAGTGAAACTTGTACCTGCTCCTCTTGTGTTTCTAAGGGCATGTTCGTTTTGTCTGTGTTTTCCATGCTGAAGCTGGTGACAGCTAGCACACTCACTCCATTTTGCTGAGGAACTTCTGTAGGACTGAAGTGACTGTGGGAATGCTGGGACACAAAAGTGGAGGTAGAGTGACTAAGAGAAGAAAAATAGAATGACCATTTTTAAACACATATTTAAACTTAATTCTCAAGGTTATAGAAGGGAACTGGAACCTATCCCAGTGCTTATTGAGTAGAAGTCAGAGAAACGCATTGGACAGGTTGACAGCCCATGACAGGCAGGCAGACACACACACACACACACACACGCACACACACAAAACACATTTACACCAAGTTTTTTCTTTACAATGTCGCTTCGGCTTGCCCTTTTAGGGTTGAGGCGTGTAACACTTTAAAGCTGTGACCATGAACTGTTTTAAAAAATTTATTATTTGAACTTAGAATAGTTCCTGTCTTCACTGCCCAAAATTGATCTCAGGATTTTCTTGCAATTTGCATTATTAATATTATTATTATTATTATTATTATTATTTATATGCTTGTTAGCGGCTTAGTGGTTACCACGTTTGCCTCTCAGCTCTAGCTCTAGGGATTTCCGGTTCGAATCACCCTATCTGGGTGGAGTTTCCATGGTCTCCCCGTGTCTGTGTGGGTTTCCTCCGGGTACTCCGGTTTCCTCCCACAGTCCAAAAACATGGATCAAGTCAATTTAGTTCTCCAAATTGCCCCATATAGAGTGTGTCTGTGTGAGTAAGTGTGTGCCCAGCGATAGACTGGCGCCCTGTCCTGGGTGTATTTGCCCAGCTCGCGAAACGTTCTCCCCTGGATGAACATGGGGAAATGGATATGTTTGTTATTGGGATGGCACAGTGGTATTGTGGTTATCAAGTTCGCCTCTCAGTGTTGGGGATCAGTGTTGGGGATTCCGCTTAATTCCAGGTTCTCTGGTTTTCTCCCACAGTCTAAAAACATGGATTCAATGTGATTTGGCTGCTCTAAATTGCATATATCTAAATTGCCCCAAAAAATGTGGGTGTCAGTGTGAGTGAGGGTGTCATCCTTTCCTGTGTATCTGCCCAGCTCCTGAAACGTTTTCCCTTGGATGGCATGAGGAACACAGTACAGGATTAAGTGAAAGATAATGAGATGAGAAGAAGTTTGTTATTAATGTTGGAAATCAGGCCATCTTATCTTTCCGTGAGTGACTTATTGTCCAAGAATTTTTACAAAACAGGAGACATGTAATGTTTTACTTATATTTACTCTGTAATTGTATAACTCTATAATGAACACAAATTTAGAGGGACAGCTTGTGGACTCTAAGATTCAGCAGAGTCCTAGGCTAACGGTTAATGAACCAACCCTGCAACCTGAAGGTCCCCGCTTCGATTCCCGGTAAAACCGAGAACTATGGCTAAAATGCCCTTGAGCAAGGCACCTTAACCCAATTACTCTACAGGACTGCCCACCACTCTGGCTATGTGTGCTTATTTCATTAAGTCTGTATATATAGGTGTTTCAATGCATGGGTTAAATGTGTGTAATGCACTGTAGGCAAAAAAGATCACTTTATCACTTTAGAATAAATTTAACATGAGACAAACACAAAAAGTATTAAAAAGTGGAGAGCGGTAAAGCAACATGCATAAATATTCAGACCACTGTGTAGACAAGCCTGTGGTTTGAAATGTGGAAATGTTACATTTCACATTCTTTTAGTCATATTTTATATTTCTAATTTGTCTATCCACACCGATTTCAAAACTTTGCCCATACAGCAGTCATGCATGCTACATTTTCTCACCTCATTATCTGTCTTCAGAAGAATCTTTAGGATCTTTTCTGTAAAAAAGAGTAGATAGAAGCCACCGAAGACCCCAACAGCTTTTAGGATGTAGTTATCTGCTCTTGGGTCAAAACCCAAAGCCTGCAGGGTATAATCAACATGACTTTAAAATGACTTGAATATGGGACTGATACCTTAATGTTTGTATAAAGTCATCTTAAAGCAAATGTAGTAGTGTTTGTCTGACCTCCGGGATGAGCTGCAGCACAGCATTGGAGAATAACGTCCCAATAGCCAGGCCGATAAAGTATGTGAGCACTTTAGGGAAATAGGGCTTTTTTGTAAAGGGAATAAGGAGCAGACCCAGGAGAGAAAACAGGTTGATGATTGTAACCGACAAAAAGCCATATCCCCATACTGTTGTAAGAGAAGATACAAACAATTAATTCTGTGTACACACTTAAATATTAGTCCTAAGCCAAAGAGTTATGGAGCTTTTTAGGAAGTAATTAAATGAAACTTTATTAATACAAGTGGTTTGGCCATGGTATGACCAAAGTGCTCATATGTCCTCAACAACATTAAACTGAAAAAAATCATGAACTTGAATTTATTGGCAGGTTATGTAGCACATGCTCTGCCCACATGCTTCTGTTGTGAGCTGTGGAACAACACATATCAGTTTTTGACAAATCATAAAAGCTTATATCTAGACTAAAGGAAGCTATAAAAAATAATCTAATAAGGACATCCAGACTTTATTGAATTTATGAATGGATACCTCTGGAGTGTGTTTACTTATCTCTTATTGCAGAATGTTGCTTTCATGTCATAAAATAATTTTTTTTCTGTCAGGCTACCATATCATTTCAGTTTAACTTTGCAAAATGTAAAAAAATAAAGCCATATTGCCTTAGGCACATCTTCAATAAATCCTTCGAAAAATTGTATATTTATTCTCGGAATGATCATCATAAATTGAATCAGCTCATGACACGAATGTGAGCAAATGTACTGAGACTAGGGATGAGACAAGTAATCATTTTGGCAATTAATGCTCAATATTATACCGTACTGGCGCCTATCCCAAGGCTTATTGAGTAGAAGTCAGGAAAACATGTTGGGCAGGTTGACAGCCCATCACAAGGCAAACACAGACACACACGAAACACATTTACACCAAGGGGTACTTCAGATTCTGTAATTTAACTAGTGGCATGTTGTCAGACCACAGGTAAAAATAAGAGAATACAGAGACAGCCCATTCATTCATTATCTTCCGCTTTATCCTCTATTAGGGTCGCGGTGGGGTTTCCCATGCCCATCCAGGGGGGAAAAATTCCGTGCGCTGGGCAGATACACCCAGGACAGGACACCAATCTATCGTTGGGCACACACTCACTCACACAGACACACTCTATCTGGGGTAATTTGGAGAACTCAATTGACTTGATCCATGTTTTTGGACTGTGGGAGAAAAACGGAGAACCCGGAGGAAACCCATGCGGACACGGGGAGACCATGGAAACTTCACCTAGATGGGGTGATTTGAACCGGGAATCCCTAGTGCTGAGAGGCAAACGTGCTAACCACTAAGCCACCGTGCCGCCCACAGCCCATTCAGACATAATTAATTATTTGTAAGAGCACCTTAACATCGTCATAGAAAAAAAACTAGTTTTCTTTTATATGTACTTTGGGGGACAGAGATTTAAAAAAATAATTTAATGTGTTATTAATTTAATGTGTTAATATTCAGCAAAAGCCCTGCACTTTGTCTAATAGCAAAAAGTTATTGTTTACATTAAATAAATAACAAACAGATGAAGTCATACGTTGTTCCTGTGATTTCTTTTTGATAAAGTTAGTTGTTGAATAATAATCATCCATTCATCCATTATCTTCCGCTTTATCCTCTACTAGTGCTGGTTAGATACACCCAGGACAGGGCACCAATGTATCCCTGGGCACACACTCCCTCACACACACACACTCTATATGGGGCAATTTGTAGAATTCAATTGACCTTATCCATGTTTTGGAACTCTGGGAGGAAACCGGAGAACCCGGAGGAAACCCACTTGGACATGGGGAGAACATGGAAACTCCACCCAGATTGGGTTTCGAACCGGGAATCCCTAGTGCTGTGCTAACCTTTAAGTGCTAACCCTTAAGCCACTGTGCCGCCCTGAATAATAGTCATATAATCGTAATTATTTCTTAGACAATAATTGTACCTTCAAAATCTGTAATCATCTCATTCCTAATTGAGACACCTCAGATAATTCATTGAAGTCAGGTGGTTCATTCAGTCCACTTGCAATGTGCATACAGATCAAGCACCTAGTCGTGTGCATTAGGAATAACTGGATGCTTTCTCATTTTGGTTCTTTTCTGTGTCTGGATGATTTTACCCCAGTGCACAAAACAGAGACCAAAGATTATGAGCCTGATTTTTAAAAAAATAGTCCAGAATATTGTTTAAAGATTTTACAAAAGCTCTATATGTCCCAATAATTTTTATCCAAATACATTACATACTGAAATCTATATTTCTATGTTTTTTATTAAAGTTAAAAAAATAAAACTAATACAATCAGTTAAACATAATAATGCACAGTTAGCTTTTTCCATGATTTGGGTGCGGCTACAGGGATAAACTTGCGTCATTGTGAACTCATACACCTCTAATTATTATTTATTACTGATTACCTGCAAACTCGTTAATGATAAAGTCTGAAGTTTTCTGTCAAAGAGCAGCAGGTTGTAGCCAAGGTAGGAGACCGATATCTTCCCTATTAGTGATAATCAGCATGAAATAATCTGTGATTGTTAATGACATAGTCCAGCTGTGGTACCAAGTAAGTAAAAAGTTTCTAATTAAAATTTCACTAATTGCATTTGTGGCTCTTTTCAAGGATATTTCAAGGATCCCTTTGTCATTTTTAATTGGGTTCCTGAGACTGCATTGACTTAAAAAATCCTTATTAAAGCAGAAAACAAAAAGCAGTTAGTATGGTAGGATATAAAAATCCACTTAAATTGCAAATAAATTAAAGACCTATTTTACAGTTTATTCAAAAAAAGGCTTCTTTTTATTAAAAACATTTTAAGCTTTAAGATGTGCAGAATGGATCACAGACATAATGCTTTAATAAGCATTATAATAGATGTTCGTCTTGGGTTTTGGTCAGATTACTGTGAACAGAATATTTTTTTAAATAATCTGTAAATTCAATGCCAATCAGCCGAAAATCAATTACATTACATCCAATATAAAATACATTTAATAAATTCCTAAAACTTTATTCTTTCCAACTATCTATTCTTTTCTATGGATGCTTTTGTTCTCAAAACTAAACAATGTCTGAGTAAAAAACCTTAGCTTCAGGTAAATTATCAGGTGGTGACATTAACTTTACAACTGCTCACCCCAAATCTTCTGCTCCCTTTAATTTAACAACTTTAAATGGATTTCTCACTCACCATGACTTCCTATGTGTGTTACGTTTGATGCTGAGGAAGCACAAGGTGGCAGCAGTGCCTGCTTTAAAAGTTCAGGGCAGATGGTACTCAGGTGACCTGCATTCAGGTGTGCGAAGTTGCTAATATTGTAGAAAGCAAGTACATCTTCCACAGACACACACTGTTAGAAAAGAGATAAGATTTGTTAAATTCATTAATTTATTATTTTCTACTTAATCCTAATCCACTGGGGTCACAGGGGGTTTCCCATGCCCATTCAGAGGAGAACTTTTCGGGTGCTGGGCAGATCCACCCAGGACAGTGCGACAATTAATCGCTGGGCACACACATCATATAGGGGGAATTTGGAGCAGCCAATTTATTTTGAACCCATGTTTTTGGAATGTGGAAGGAACCCAAAGGAGACCCATGTGGAACCCGGATCCCCAGCACTATGCTAAGAAGCAAACAACCACTAAGCCACTGTGCCGCCCATTTGATAAATTATAACATGATGTAATAATCTCTTTATAAAACATAACCTACTAGAATAGCAAACCTTTCTGTTCTAGCCTGACTCAGCCACAAAGCAAGCTCCAGAAAGGCATGGATGGATATATTTTGGCCTTGCCAAAAAGCCCTGACCTGAACACAAATGTAGCAGAATCTGGGCCTGACTGCCAACCCCCCTCATTTGTTCTGTTATCATCGATTGAGCCTGTGTGTGAATAAAGCGGCAGAAAGAACAGAATGTTCACAGTGCATAAGAGGCATTGAAACAGGTTAATACAGTTTCTACTAAGTGGCTGCGTGAAACATTATGAAACACCTGTATTTGAAACATTCATTCATTCATTATCTCCCGCTTATCCTCTATTAGGGTCGCGGTGGGGTTCCCCATGCCCATCCAGGGGAGAACGTCTCGGGCGCTGGGCAGATAGACCCAGGACAGGGCGCCAATCCATCGCTGGGCACACACTCACTCACACCGACACACTCTATATGGGGCAATTTCGAGAATTTAATTAACTTGATCCATGTTTTTGGACTGTGGGAGGAAACCGGAGAACCCGGAGGAAACCCATGCAGACACGGGGAGAACATGGAAACTCCACCCAGATGGGGATTCGAACCGGGAATCCCTAGCGCTGAGAGGCGAATGTGCTAACCACTAAGCCACCGTGCCGCCTATTTGAAACATGTCTCTGGAAAAACAGTGATTCTACTAATTAAACTTGAGTTTGTGAGACAAAATCAAAAATAGCAAAAGACATTAATGGCCACGTAACCATTGTTAGTGCTTTTCGTAGTGAACAGGAATCTGCATTGGCATTCTGCACTCTGCACTGCTACCTGTGCTGCTCTGACTTCCCAGAATTCATTTTTTTCTATGTGTGCTACAATAGATCAGCTCAGACCAGATGATTTAGCCACCAAAATTTATGTGGTTCTTAAGCCTACATTTTAGAACAGACTTTTTAGTTTAACTACCCATTTTCAAACCCTCATTCATTTAATCTCAATGTTGAAAATCAATGTACAAATGAAATGTTTTTTTATTATAGAAAATTATAAATTAAAGCTTGTTATTTAGGTTCTTACTTTTTTATAAAATGGTTAATATATGGTTCATAGAGGCCTAGTTCTTTCAGGAATTAAGGTTTAAATAGCCTTTAAAATTGTGTCCTACACATTGGCTTGGAGGCATTTTACATTCACATTTACATTTAGTCATATAGCTGAAGCTTTTATCCAAAGAGACTTACAAATGTGAACGTCACAAGTCAGTAGTTATGAAGAAAACCAGCAGAACTGTTTTTTATTTTTTTATTTTAGCCCATTCCTCTGGGCTAGCCCATTCGTTCTGTTTACTTCAGGTTCTTTCACAACATTTTGATTGGATTTAAGTCAGGACTTTGACATGGTCATTATGGAGAATATATGATATATATTTTCCAGATATATCACTTCTGAATTAAAATAAAACAACCTATTTTTGCCTTATCCATCCACGTAGAATTGTTTCAATAATCTTGTAGATTTTTGTCAACCAGCAGACATGCAGCAAGTTTTTTTTTTTTTTTTTAAAGCGCAACAACCATCTCTTTGCAACCCTGTCATACACACCACAGTTGTTCACTGTTCTCCTAATGGAGGAACCATACAAACTAACATCAACCAATGTGAGAATGTCCTTTTAATGTTTCCTTGTAACTCAGGTGGATGGATGGATGACAGATAGAAAGACCTTCACAAAGAACATTTTTGAATGGAAAAGCAGAAAAGGAGAAAAGTAAAGATACAGTTACAGGAAAGGATGGCTCTCAGGTCAGCACTAGAAACAATTAAAAAGTTACCAAGTTTATTTATTTTTTTTTCCTATTGTTAGGATTTCTTTGAAAGTCTGATTCACTTCTAAGCCAAATTTATGAGCAAATGAAATAAGTAAACAAACTTTCAAACACTATTGTATATGTTAGATTGGATTATTTTTACCTGCATTAATTATTTTCTTCATTCAATATTTTCTTTTGGGGCGGCACGGTTGCTTAGTGGTTAGCATGTTTGCCTCTCAGCGCTAGGGATTCCCGGTTCAAATCCCAATCTGAGTGGAGTTTCCATGTTCTCCCCGTGTCTGCGTGGGTTTCCTCCGGGTTCTCCGGTTTCCTCCCACAGTCCAAAAACATGGATCAAGGTCAATTGAATTTTCCAAATTGCTGTCCCGTCCTGGGTGTATCTGCCCAGGTCCCGAAACGTTCTCACCTGGATGGGCATAGGGACCCCCCCCCCCCCCCCCCCCCCCCCCCCCCCCCCCCCCCCCCCCCCCCCCCCCCCCCCCCCCCCCCCCCCCCCCCCCCCCCCCCCCCCCCCCCCCCCCCCCCCCCCCCCCCCCCCCCCCCCCCCCCTGGTCATTAAGACCTGATTTGGTGAGTTTTGAAATTTAATACCTTGTTTGGATCCCTGAGTTGAACTTTATCAGGCATTTGGGCTGAACCAGAATTATAACTGAACACATGCAGATGTGAGACAGATGTAAACATTTAACACTGTTAATGAAATCATTGCGAGGCGGCACAGTGACTTAGTGGTTAGCACGTTCAGGTTCAGCCTCTCAGCACTAGGGATTGCCGTGTCCGCATGGTTTTCCTCCGGGTTCTCCGGTTTCCTTGCACAATCCATGGATCATGGTCAATTGAATTCTATAAATTACCCCATATAGAGAATGTTTGTGAGAGTAAGTGTGTGCCCAACAATAGATTGGCGCCCGAAACGTTCTCCCCTGGATGGGCATGGATGGGCGACCCTAATAGAGGATAAAGCTTCTATTAGATCCATTATTTAGAAGAAGATAATGGATGGATAGAATGAAATAATTTAATTATATTCATATATTATATGGTGGCTCAGTGGTTAGCCCGTTCGCCTCTCCGCGCTGGCGATTCCAGGTTCGAATTCCAATCTAGGTGGAGTTTACATGTTCACCCTGTGTCCATGTGGGTTTTCTCCCACAATTCAAAAACATGGCTTCAAGGCAAATTGAATGCTCTAAATTACCCCATATAGTGTTAGTGAGTGTACCCGGTGATAGATTAGCACCCTGTCCTGGGTGTATATGCAAAGCGCCCGAAACGTTCTCCCCAGGATGCCCCTCCCCCCCCCGCGCGAAACTGTTAGAGGATTAAGTGGAAGATGAATGAATGAATGAAATCAATTGTAATATAGGTTTACCTGCGCATGCGCACTGAGCACTTGCAGTTCCGACGGCTTCCCCTGACTGACGCGCTCCAGTAAAGTACGAACGTGGTGGTGATCCAGCAGCCCGCCGTCGCCGTAAACCTCCACCAAATTCTGGAGGAAATCGTTGTATCGGGTTCGTGGTGTAAATGCTGCGCTTTGACTCACAAGAAAAGTGAAGCACGCGGCAGTTATTAACGGGAGAAAGTCGCACATGATTCTGCTTCTCTGTTGCAATCAGCTGCTGAACCCCCGCCGCGGCTCGAGCGCTCTGAGGCTATATAGCACCGCTTCGACCCGATAACCTCACTTTCAGCAACATCCTAATATCCCGTCATAAAACTCAAAATGCGAAACGTAAATAACCAGTGAGGATCGAGTCACAGCACCCTGACCTGTGCGTGCGGCTCCAAATCAACCTCAAATTACTTTCCTCCAACGTGATAAGAGAACGACCTTCTGATCTCGCCATGAGGCCCCACGTGTTGTAAACATATCAATCAACACGCAGACATTGATTTAGCAATATAACGTCCATGTTGCTCTGTACATCGCTCACGTTCCCTCACATTCACAATTCTTGATTATAGATAGTGGGGATTTAAGTTTTTGCAATGACGGGGGCGGAGGAAACGATGCCCTCTGGTGGTAAGAGTTTACAACGACATCACAGAGGGCTTCGAAGGTCCATCCATCCATTACCTTCCTCTTTATCCTCCTCTAGGGTCGGAGGGAGGGGGGGTCCCTATGCCCATCCAGGGGAGAACGTTTCGAGCGCTGGGCAGATACACCCAGGACAGGGCACCAATCTATCGCTGGGCACACACTCACACAGACACACACACAAACACACTATTGGGTAATTTGGAGAATTCGATTGATCTTGATCCATGTTTTTGGACTGTGGGAGGAAACTAGATAACCCCGAGGAAACCCACACAGACACGGAGAGGACATGGAAACTCCACCCAGATTGGGATTCGAATCGGGAATCCCTAGCGCTGAAAAGTGAACGTGCTAACCACTAAGCCACCATGCCGCCAGATTCGAAGATAATGTTTATTATTTACTTCTAGGATTTTTGGTGTTAATTGTTTTCAATTGTATCACACACAATCTATCATACGCTGTTTAATGCTGTAGCATTTTGAAGCCAATTCTAAACAGTGTAACTGTTAATGAATATGCTCACTGGTTACTTTATTTTGTACCTTTTTTGACCTCTTTGGGCAAAATCTAGGCTTTGACACCTAACTGGATAATAATCAGGTTTCTTTATACTACAGTGTAGCTGGGTTCGTCTTAACTACTGACTTGTGTTGTTTGCTCATTTGTAAGTCACTTTAGATAAACGTGTCTGCTTAATGACTAAATGTACTGTAAATGTATTCAGTCATTCATTATTTTTTGCTTAGTACTGTACTTCTGTAACTCGAGGAGGTCATGCTAACCGCTAAGCCACCGTGCCGCCGTGTAAATGCATTATAATTCTACAATTACAGTCTGTGGTCCATCATTTTTTCTACACAATTTGTTAGTTCTATTTACTTTAAACTTAAATAGTCTAGACCAATACAGGGTACACTGTACGCAATCAGTGTGTTTTCTATTAAACAGCCCATTTGTTGCTGCACTTCTTGTGTTTTTGTTGTCTTTTAATCCTGTATTTTTGCACACAGGACCCTGCCTGAAGGATCATTGACATTTTTGGTTGGTGATTTATTCTTAGTTCAGCAGTCTAACAGGCATTACAAACAGTGCCTTTAAACAAACAAATTAGTATCCAATTATTAGTATGCAAGACAATTTTTTTTTACTAGAGCAAATCTTCTAACAGGAACAAGCCAAAATATGTTTATCTAGTTAGAAAAAGAAAGACGTTAACAATGGTGAATAATTCATTCTTATTTGAAATTCTGAGTACATTAATGATTGTAATAATTATTATTATAGTGATAGTAGTAATGTTAATATATTTATTAACCGTTATAATTTTAAATGACCAAGCAAACAAGTCTTAGTGAAAATACAGTCACCAGACTCTTTCAATTGAGATGCTTTTGATCTGATTGTAAAATCAGAACGTTTGTCATTACCATTACAATGTTATTCATTTTTGTGGGTCTCGTTTCTTTGAAGTTAAGGTCAACAACAGAGCCTATCATCTTGTTTGTAGAGATCCTCTGTATATTTCTTTCCATCTTTGTTTAATTGTTTGACATATTTGACCTTTCTAAACAAAATACTTTAAAATGTATTTAAATTTATATACTATACTTTCAAATGTTTCACATAGGAGTGAAAAAAATGCTTTAAACTAAAAGTTATTTTAAAAAAATGGAAGTATTAATTAAAAACCACAAGATGCAGTAAAAAAAAACAAAAAACAGAGAAATCTAAATCAAATTAATATTTGACGTGATTACCCATTTCTCTAGGCGGCACGGTGGCTTAGTGGTTAGCACGTTCGCCTCTCAGCACTAGGGATTCCCGGTTCGAATCCCCATCTGGGTGGAGTTTCCATGTTCTCCCCGTGTCTGTGTGGGTTTCCTCCGGGTTCTCCGGTTTCCTCCCACAGTCCAAAAACATGGATCAATTCAATTGATTTCTCCAAATTGCCCCATATAGAGTGTGTATGTGTGCGTGTCTGTGTGAGTGAGTGTGTGCCCAGCGATAGATTGGCGCCCTGTCCTGGGTGTATCTGCCTAGGCCCGAAACGTTCTCCCCTGGATGGGCATGGGGAACCCCACCGTGACCCTTATAAAGGATAAAGCAGAAGATAATGAATGAATGACCCTTTTCTCTCAAAACATCATTAATTTTAGGTACACCAGAGAGGTTCCTCTGGGTTCTCTGGTTTTCTCCGACAGTCCAAAAACATGGATTCAAGGTAAATTGAATGCTCTAAATTGCCCCATAAAGTTTGTTCACCTGTGTATGTGTCTGTGTAAGTGAGTGTGCCCAGCGATACATTGGCACCCTGTCCTGGGTGTATCTGCCCAATGCCCAAAAAATTCTCCCCACCCTCGACCCTATAGTAGAGGATTGAGCGGAAGATAATAAATGAATGAATAAATGAATGAATGAAATGGAATTTACAATTAAGGTAATGATGAAAAGATGACAGTGCCGCCACCTGCTGGTAGCTAATAAAAAAAACTGGTCACATGAAAGGAGGCGTAGCGGGAAAAGTTCCTGTGCAGCAATAAATAATGTATCATAACAAATCCTACACCCCAACGTTTTTTTTTTATTGTCTGTCATGACACATTGCCTGTGATGTTCAGAATCGTGAAAACAGAATTTGAAAAAATACTTATCAAAGTGTTAATTGTAAAACATTTATATATCACCTGGCTTTTTTTTATTTTTATAACATAACTATATAAATAGGGCGGCACGGTGGCTTAGTGGTTAGCACATTCGCCTCTCAGCGCTAGGGATTCCCGGTTCGAATCCCCATCTGGGTGGAGTTTCCATGTTCTCCCCGTGTCTGCGTGGGTTTTCTCCGGGTTCTCCGGTTTCCTCCCACAGTCCAAAAACATGGATCAAGTTAATTGAATTCTCAAAATTGCCCCATTTAGAGTGTGTCTGTGTGAGTGAGTGTGTGCCCAGCGATGGATTGGCGCCCTGTCCTGGGTCTATCTGCCCAGCGCCCGAGATGTTCTCCCCTGGATGGGCATGGGGAACCCCACCGCGACCCTAATAGAGGATAAGCGGGAGATAATGAATGAATGAATGAACTATATAAATATAAGGTTTTAACTAGGGTGGTACGTTCGCCTGTCACTGCTGGGGATCCAGGTTTGAATCCAATTCGAAGTGATTTCATTGTTCTCCTCATGTCTTTGTGGGTTTCCTCTGGGTTCTCTGATTTCCTCCCACAGTCCAATAACATGTATTCAAGGTAATTTTAATGCTACAAATTGCCCCATATAGAGATTGATTGTATGTGCTCAGCAATATATTGGAGTCCTGTACTGTACCGACCCTACTAAAGGATTAAGCGTAAGATAATGAATGAATAAATAATATATTACCTGGTGTTTTACAATATAACTTTAAGTGTAAAATAAGTGTGATTTACTCACTAAGAATATTTAACATTATTTAAAATATACAGTTTTAACAAAAGGTGGCATGGTAGTTTAGTGTTCTCATGGTAATTCGCCTCTGAGCACTGGGGAACCAGGTTCAAATCCCATTCTGGGTGGAGTTTCCATGTTCTCCCCGTGTCTGCGTTGGTTTCCTCCAGGTTCTCCAACTTCCTCCCACAGTCCAAAAGGTTAAATCGAATGCTCCAATTTGCCCCATATAGTGTGTGCGCCCAGCGATAGCACCTTGTCTGCCCAGCGCCCAAAACGTTCTCCCCTGGATGGGGAACCCCCCTGCAAACCTTTATCCTAAGCGACTTACAAATGAGAACACCACAAGTCAGTATTTATGGAGAAAACCAGTTACACTGTAGAATTATCAATCCTAATTGTTATCTGATCCTGCCCCCCCCCCCCCGCCTTTTTTTTCTGCAACAGGTATTTGTTAAAAAGATGCGACTTCAGTATTTTCTTAAAAATGCCAAGTGATTCTGCCTTACGGACAGAATTGGGAAGATCGTTCCACCATTTTGCAGTGAATGCCACGGAGTGAGAATTAGCTCCTCGGTAAGGTGGAATCACCAGGCTGCAATCATCACTGGAGCAAAGTGAACAAGCTGGAGTGTACTTTAAAAAGATAGTTACGGTAAGAGGGGGAAGATCCAGAAATGGTCCTGTAAGCCAGATTCATTGACTTGTACTGAAGATAATGAACGAATGAGTAAATAATATATTATATAATAGCGCCCAGTGCTAACACCTTGTCCTGGCTGTTTGCCCAGCGCCTGAAACGTTCTCCCCTGTATGGAGGATTAAGTGTTAGATAATGAACAAATGAGTAAATAATATATTACCTGGCATTTTTATAATATAACTTCCATCCATCCATCATCTTCTGCTTTGTCCTCTACTAGGGTTGTGGTTGGGTTCCCCATGCCCATCAAGGGGAGCATATTTCGGGCACTGGGCAGATACACCCAGGACAGGGTGCCAATCTATCGCTGGGCACACTGACTCACTCACTCAAACACATCCTATATGGGACAATTTGGAGAATTCAATTGACTTGGATCCATGGGAGAAAACCTGAAAACCCGGAGAACCTAGATATAGTATAACTTTAAACTCCAAATTGCCCCATATAGTGTGTGTGTGTGTGTTTGTGTGACCAGTGCTAACACCTTGTCCTGGGTGTGTTTGCCCAGCGCCTGAAACTTTCTCCCCTGGATGGGCTTAAGGAACCCCCTCTGCAACCCTACTAGAGGATTAAGCATAAGATAATGAGCGAATGAGTAAATAACATATTACCTGGCGTTTTAATAATATAACTTTTATCCATCTATTATCTTCTGCTTTGTCCTCTACTAGGGTTGTGGTGGGGTTCCCCATGCCCATCATTTCGGGCGCTGGACAGATACACTCAGGATAGGGCACCAATCTATCGCTGGGCACACTGACTCACTCACTCAAACACATTCTATATGGGGCAATTTGGAGAATTCAATTGACCTGGATCCATGTTTTTGGACTGTCGGAGGAAACCGGAGAACCCGAATATAATATTATATAATATAATATAACTTGGGCGGCATGGTGGCTTAGTGGTTAGCACGTTTGCCTCTCAGCACTAGGGATTCCCGGTTCGAATCCCCATCTTGGTGGAGTTTCCATGTTCTCCCCATGCCTGCGTGGGTTTCCTCCGGGTTTCCTCCCACAGTCCAAAAACATGGATCAATTCAATTGAGTTCTCCAAATTGCCACATATAGAGTGTGTATGTGTGCGTGTCTGTGTGAGTGAGTGTGTGCCCAGCGATAGATTGGCGCCCTGTCCTGGGTGTATCTGCCTAGCGCCCAAAACGTTCTCCCCTGGATGGGCATTGAAAACCCCACCGTGACCCTAATAGAGGATAAAGCAGAAGATAATGAATGAAGGAATACTATAACTTTAAACTCCAAATTGCCCATTATAGTGCGTGCGCGCGTTAACACCTTGTTCTGGGTGTGTGTGTGCCCTGCGCCCGAAACGGTCTTCCCTGGATGGACATGCAGAAACCCTGGCGACTCTACTAGAGGATTAAGCGGAAGATAATGAATGGATGAATGAATTATTTTAATTATATTTTAAAAGCATTTACACGCTGTCGTTGAATTGCAGTAAGGCGAATCTGAGTGCTGCCTAAAGGGGCTTTTGGTTAGGATTGGTCGGTAAGCGCATTATGGTGCAGAGTCCCGTTCACAGTAATGGCAGCGCGCTGTCTCAGGAATTCGCCCTTTGCGGTGAGAAGCGCTTAAAACTCACAAACTGAGCATTATGTCGAGGTATTAATAACATTCAGCGCGTTTACACTTGTATATGGTTGTGGAGAGTGTGTTTGTGCTCATAGGCGGTTTGTTTTTACACTGAAGTGAGAGAGCAGTTACTTTGACACTGACAGTTACAGGACAGACAGTAAAGGGACTGTGCGCGTTTTTAACTTCATCATATTGAATCAAATTATTAAAAAACATACAAACCATCACAACACTTGTTAGCTTGTAAAAAGTTTTGTTACGTCATGCTTTGTCATCTGTGTGAAGTGTTAAAATGAAGAAGCAGCAGTTGGGAATATTTTATGGGAGATTTTATGGCTAGAAATGAGTAGATTAACTATGCATTACTATATACTATATACAAGTTGAATTAATACATATATTCATTCATTCATTCATTCATTCATTATATTCCGGTTAATCCTCTACTAGGGTTGCGATGGGGTTCCCCATGCCTATCCAGAGAAGAACTTTTGGGGGGCTGGGCAGATAGACCCAGGACAGAGCGCCAATTTAGTGCTGCTTACACACAAACACGCCATATAAGGCAATTTAGAGCCTTCAATTTACCTTAAATCCATGTTTTTGGACTATGGGAGGAAACCATGAAGACACGGGGAGAACATGGAAACTTTACCCATATTGGGATTCGAACCTGAATTCCCAGGGTTGAAAGATGAACATGCTAACCACTATGCCACTGTGCCACCCACTTCCAGCATTGATACTTATTAATAGAATTTTAATAGAATTCAAAGCCTTGTCTATAGGCTATAATGTTCACATTTGTTTTAATGCTTCCTATACATCATGTCAGTTATTTGTACACATCTTTGTCCCAACTCCCAAGTACACCCTCCATATATTGTATATTATAGGATCCTGATCTATGCTTATTTGGAAATTTTATATTTGAAACTTTTGTAAGAGGTGCTTGAATTTTAGTAGTGAACTGATTTTTTTTAAAAATTATTTTAACAGGATTCGCTGGACAAAAAACATTTCATCTTTTTGTGTTTTGTGCTAGTAATTGAGTCGTTGTTGCTGCAGACGATGCCAGGTACTTGCTGATGGGGGTGAGTCGGCTTGATGTCCTCTACCGCAGGCTACTCCTCACCAAACTCTTCATCCAGGGCTGGGGAAAGCCAGAAGACCTAAAAAGGTGTGGAATTAGAAAGAAATGCATTCTACACTCCTTCCAAGTGAAGTCTAATAACCAAATTCATTTACCACATGTTAAGAACTGCTATTAATAACAAACTATGGTCGTTTTACCCTGATTGTCCCAAAAGTTATACACTAAGAATGATCCATATTCTTATGTTTTAAATAATGATGAATACTTTGTAATTTTACCCCTTTCATTGTATAGGATATTATGTAAATATATTTAATCTATGTTTGGAATGTGTTACAAAAATAATATTCCTTTTTATGAATTGCATTGTTAAAATGTTTGGATGTTAATGTTAAAATCCACAGTTTTGAACTATTATGTTATACTATTATTATATTATGTTATTGTAACAGAATTGTTCTTGTTTGTCTTCTGTATGTGAGATTACGTTTTTGGGATTTTTGTAACCCAATTATATTAAAGACAGTTCTTTAATATAATCTTACTAATAATAAAATGGTTCAATACCAATAAGTAAAGATTTGTATGGGTCCTCTTTTTATTACAGAATATTTGAGTTTAGGAAACTCATTGGTGACAGGGAAAGGTGCAAGAACCTGATACCTCGGGATTATCCAGTCTTTATTGACAAGGTAAGATCTAAAACATACATAAGATGGTAAGATGTGAAAACATACATAAATATGTTTAAAATTAATTCTTGTGTTTTTTAAAATATTGTATTTGCAGTCACTCTGTATTTATATGTGCATTATATGTGCATTACAAGGAAAACAGAGTTGGGCTCACAAGTCATGGACAGAGGTATTGGCATCCCATGCTTCTGCTCCACTTTTCTAAAAACATAACCACATAATTCATAATTGCAATAGTCTCGTTCATTTTTGTTATTTGGTTTGCTTTGAAACTACACAAAAACATATAATTTCAGACTGAGCAAATTAATTACAAATATTACTGGAACCTTTAACTTTATTTTTTTATTATTTCCTTTAAACATAAATTTTTGTTTAGATATTTTTTATCTCTACTGAAATTTCAGGTCTTTCAGAATTGAAGGGTATCTTCACATGGGTTCTTTGAGAATTAGATGAAGATTATCAATCCTGTGAAAAAAACCCATATGCTGGTGTTTGTAGTAAAGTTTTTATAATAACATTTGCTGTTTTAAAATTTGTTTTATATTGTCTAGTAATTTCTTATAAATTCACATGTTTATAGGGATTTATAGATAGCACATAGATAAGTAAGCATTTTTTTAACCAGACACTGGAAATGATGTTTGCAGGTTGAAGATCACTCAGACTGCACTATTCACAATGGACATTTCATTTCTCCTCTTGAACACTTTGTCCCAGGTGTTCTGCCAACAGAGTCGGTAAAAGCAAGGTAAATGTAAGATTATTGGTTTATATTAAATCTGAGCTTTTTTTCGGTCTCTTTTGTACTAGACATAAAACATAATCTATATGTATTTTTTTCTAGGTTTCAATTTATAGTACCCAAAAAATGGAAGAAAAACAAGCCAGTGTGCATCCAGCTTGCTGGAACAGGAGATCATGTGAGTGCACTCATTTCATCAGCTTTTTCTTTCCTGATGAGTCACAGGAGATAATGAATGGCTTTCCTCATACAGAACACATGGTTATTATATTAATTCATGTCGTCTCATGTTAACTGCTTCATGGAAAAAAACAACTAGTGTTAATAAGTCATAATAAAATAAAAATGATATACTGCTGTAATACCATATTTTTGTGTCTGCAGTTTTTCTGGAGGAGACGAACTCTCATGGCTAGGCCGATGATCAAAGAAGCAGCCATGGCTTCCCTGCTTCTGGAAAATCCTTATTATATCCTTTTGTATGTCGGATGGTGTCATGGCTGTTTTAATACTTAACCTTTCAGCTTGTTATATACTCCAATTTGAACTAAGACACTATTTTGCTTAAATGTAGTATTATGTCCTTAACTCAAAATGCACATGGATTCAGAAAACCTAAAGATCAAGTGTAAGTGTTTTAATTTTTCAGAAATCCTAACAGAGTTCTACATTCTTCTATACATATGTCATACATTCTTTACATGTTTAAAACATTGTTTATGTTGTTACTAATATTCTACTTTGTAAAATATAATATGGTCTTTAATAATACTGTCTGTGTGTTGTGAAGACGCTCCAGTCTGAAGAACGTGTCTGATCTGTTTGTGATGGGTGGCGCTCTCATTCTGGAGTCGGCTGCCTTGCTGCACTGGTTAGAAAGGCAAGGTTTCTGGCCACTTGGTATGACTGGTATCTCAATGGGAGGCCATGTAAGTTTATTGGTAAACCGCTAAAAGCCTTTTTGTTACTAGGTATCTGCAATAAGTGATAGTATTGCTGAAATAATGATTCTTGTGATCAGTTTGTTTTGCATCTCTTCATGTTTAAAAAAAAATCGTTTAAAATGTCTTTTCTCCCTGTACACCTCATCTTAAAACTTATTTATGCACTAAATAATTATGTACCTAATGTGCATAAATATTTGTAGTTTATCATATATAATTTATTTAAATGAATGATTTTAAAATAGGGCGGCACGTGGTTAGCACGTTCGCCTCTCAGCGCTAGGGATTCCCAGTTCGAGTCCTAATCTGGGT
Source organism: Corydoras maculifer (assembly GCA_019802435.1). Taxonomy (NCBI): domain Eukaryota; kingdom Metazoa; phylum Chordata; class Actinopteri; order Siluriformes; family Callichthyidae; genus Corydoras; species Corydoras maculifer. The sequence goes on from JAFMOD010001418.1 coordinate 738,511, forward strand.
GGAGTTTCCATGTTCTCCCCGTGTCCGCTTGGGTTTCCTCTGGGTTCTCCAGTTTTCTCCAACAGTCCAAAAAACATGGATCAAGTCAATTGAATTCTCCAAATTGCCCCATATAGAGTGTGTGTGTGTGTGTGAGTGCCCAGTAATAGAATGGCACCCTGTCCTGGGCATGGGGAACCCCCCCGCGACCCTAATAGAGGATAAAGCGGATGATAATGGATGGATTTTAAAATAGTCACTTAAGCTGTCTCAGTTGTAGTTGGAAACCATCTTATCACAATTATTTTGGTACACCATTCAGCTAAAGAAAAAAGTTCAATAAATATCAAAGAGTGATAGAAAATGACATCACCAAGCCTCCATAACGACAAATAGAATCAACCTCAATGCCAACAGGAAAAAGTTTTTTTGTCATCTAAACCACAAAGATATGTGTCTGGGACTACTATTTTTATTGTAACCATGCAAATATTGCTGGATTTAATACAAACAATAAACTACAGCAAGTACAGGATTATTACATCAAAATTTGTCATGCTCTACCAATTAAGGTAAAATGGGTTGTCAGTGGATGCTTTAGTAGGACAATGACCCCAAACAACTATACAAAGCAACATTAAAATGGTTCGTGAAAAACAAAAAATGAGCACATAAGTGTACATAATGAGATAAAGTACTTTTTCCCCTTAGAAAGAATTATATTAGTAATAGTTTAGACTTTACTCAGTGTTCATTACTTAAAGCTAATTCATCAAAAGGGCAATTTCTTTTTTCAAGAAATAAATGTGGATGGTTTCCCATATCTTTAAAGGGAGCTGTACATTCCTGCACATTCATGATGTATTGGTTAATCTTATTACATATTAAATCATGTTTAGATTCATGTAAATAAGCAAAGCAAAGCAAGAATGTAAGGAAATTCCATAAATCAAGCAGTACATCTATAATTGCACACACACACACTCACACAAACAGCAACATTGAAACCTGTTATTACTGATTTTAATGGCAGTGACCTTAATAGTCAAATTGTCATGATTTTGATTTACAAGATTAAGCTTTAATAATAATAGATTTTTAAGTTATAATGTATTTATAAGTAAACTAAAGATAAAGTAAACATAAATAAAGTATTAGTATAGATACAATTTTAAAAGTATTGCACAAGCATTAGAAAGAAGTCAAATGATCTCACATTCTCTTTGTGTCTTTACATAAAGATGGCATCTTTAGCAGTGACCAACTGGCCTAAACCCATTCCTCTGATTCCATGTCTTTCATGGACTACGGCTTCAAATGTTTTCACCACTGTAAGAATTACAGATTCTATTAAACTCTATAAGAATCATAAAATCAACCAACATTGTCTGTTGCTCACTGCATCGTGGGTTCTATTTTACCCTACACAGGGAGTGTTGAGTAGAGCTGTGAACTGGAGAGAGTTGGAGAAGCAATATGCCATCCACACTGTTTATGAGGAAGAGATCATCCATATGCTAGAGTACTGTGGGGTAAGAAGAAATCCAGACACAAAGCTCAAATAAAAAAATCATTTGAAAGTGTTAAATAGAAATGTATTAATACCATAATAATATTTATTAGACATCATTTTAAGCTCAAAATTCACATTGCCATACCCTTTATGTCAGCATGCCTTTCATATGTTAGATCCATTAGGGTTTTACTTTATTTTTACAAAAAAAAAAAAAAAAAACAGTTTTATTTATCTTTGAAATAAATTTGTTATTACACATATTGCCCTCATATCTGCCAGCTTATGTCAGCTTTGAGTAGATCAAAGGTTTATGTACTTTGTTGGTATTTGTTGGCATTTGCAATGTAATAAAAATGCCTAATGTGATTCAGTCTAGTTTTTGGCTTTCTTTGAAAAGAATGTTTAAAAGATTTCTGTGGTATTTGACTCAAGAATTTATGAGGGTCACTCCAGTTCATTTGACTTATTTACTTTGAAGTTTTCTCAGGATCATTATCCTGCTGAAAGATCCATTAGCAACTTAATTTCAGCTTTATGTTATTATTTTCTGGGTGTCATGTCACATGTCACAAATCTATTTCCAATCCTCAAAAATTATAATTAAAAATGCTATAGTTTGAGAGGTATATGATGAATCCAGTTGATTTGGCTGCTAATATATGTTTACCCTCCTATTTGAAGAGCCCTATGACTTTTTTTTAGCAAAACAAAGGTCAGGACCCTAGTGGCATTGTGAGCCTATGAGCATTAGAATCGAATGTATAGTTATTGAAGTTATTTCTGAACAAAATGGAAATCATATCTCTATACTATATATTCATTTATTCATTATCTCCTGCTTTATCCTCTAGTAGGGTCGCAGTGGGGTTCCCAATGCCCATGCTCCCCTTAGTCTCGGGCACTGGGCAGATAGACCCAGGACAGGGCGGCAATCCATCGCTGGGCACACACTCACTCACACTCACACACACACACACACACACACACACTCTATATGGGGCAATCAATTGGAGAATTCAATTGACTTGATCCATGTTTTTTGGACTGTGAGTGGAAACCGGAGAACCTGGAGGAAACCCATGCGGACACGAGGAGAACATGGAAACTCCACCCAGATTCGGATTCGAACCGGGAATCCCTAGCGCTGAGAGGCGAATGTGCTAACCACTAAGCCACCGTGCCGCCCTATACCATATATATATATATATATATACTATAATGAAGATATATTATAGTTTCAGTGATCATCTTACTCTGATTCTTCTTTGCAGACAGACTCATTTCGGATGGGCCAAGATTTTGTGCGGAACGCCCCTGGCAGCTTTGATGACCTTCCTCACCTGTCTTTGTCCACTGACCTTCTGCTGGATGGAAGGGGTAAAGACAGGGCCAGGCTTGAGCAGGTGTTGGCTTCCTCCATTAGCATTGATAACAACCACACGCACTTAGAAGCATCCAGCAGCAGGAACCTGAATTGTAGTGAAGGTCAGCGGCGGTCTCTGCAGCGGGAATCGCATTGCTTCATGAAAGGTGTCATGGATGAGTGTACACACATCGCTAACTTTTCAGGTAAGCCAAGGAGTTGGAGGTTTACTGTAACATCTGTCATTCTTTGCAGAATACAGTAAGTGTCTGAACTGCCATCTTCAGGTTTTAACACATAGTGTTAATATCACTTCAATATACTGTATACCTATGATATTTACAAATTTGACGTTACTTGAGTTGTATTTTGGCTGCATGATTCAGGGTCACTGACATGCAATTGTGCCTTAAGGTTTATTAAAGAAAACAAGATGCAACTGATTACATTGCAAAGTGACAAAACAAGATTTGTTGTATTTGTCAGTTTTTAATTGTAAATTAAAGTTCTAAAATCATTGGGTATATCTACAGTTTGAGGTTTCAAGTCCACCAAAAGCTGCCAATGGGGTGCTGTGCCATGGCTGACCCTGTGCTCTGACACCAATCACAAGTTGGGATACTTCAAGTCACTTTGGACAAACTCATCTGCAAATTCCATCCATCTATCCATCCATCCAGTATCTTTCGCTTTTTCCTCTATTAGGGTCGTGGGGGGGTTGCCCATGCCCATCCAGGGGAAAACGTCTCAGGCGCTGGGCAGATACATTCAGGACAGGGCGCCAATCTATCACTGGGCATTCACTCACACAGACACCCTCTATATACACTCTATATGGGGTAATTTGAAGAATTCATTTGACCTTGATCCATGTTTTTGGACTGTGGGAGGAAACCGGAGAACCCGGAGGAAACCCACACAGACACGGAGAGAACATGGAAACTCCACCCAGATTGGATTTGAACCGGAAATCCCTAGTGCTGAGAGGAGAATGTGCTAACCACTAAACCGCCCATCTGCAAATTGACATAATGTAATGTTTGACTCTACAGCATTACAGGTTATAGATTCATTTCTATCCATTGACGTCATTTTGCTCTTAGTGCCTGTGGATCCCAGTCTGATTATCATAGTCCAGGCTAAAGAGGATGCATACATTCCACGCTCTGGAGTACGCAGCCTGAAGGAGATCTGGCCTGGCTGTGAAGTTCGATATCTCAACGGTGGCCATGTCAGCGCTTACCTCTTCAAACAGGCAGTATTCAGGTAGGAATTAATTTACTTTTACTTTATATTGTGAAGTTATCCCACTGCTTTATTAATAACAATATACCCAGTATAGACAAAGGTAAATAGACCTTTTTGCATGCATATTAAATACTAAGGATTTATGATAAGACAACGAACAGGTTGATATTAAGGATCAATGCTTAGCTATTTTTGTCAACATGCTGTTTTTACTGTGGCAGCCATAAGATTTTTGTATGACTTTTTGTCGGCAGGCGTGCCATTTACGATGCCTTTGATCGCTTTGTTCAGAAGTATCCCCTGTTATCATAATTATGGATCCTTTACCAGAGTGCCAGTTTAAGAGGAACTATCCAACTTTCCAAAGATGTATGTAATATGAATCACACCACAACCTACAGAAGTCAGCAAGTTAATCCTGCCTTCATGGTGCTACTAAAGATTACACTCAAATCAAAGACATTATTTATAGGCAATTATTAACCAGTTCATGTCAGCCTCTGCCTCATGTATGCCTTCACTTTACATTTAACAGATTTTATTATCTAGCTGGGACAGTGTTGTTTAAACTTTTAAATCTTCTCCTTCAACCGTTTCAGTATAACTGCCAAACCTGAGGAACATATTACATGCCTTTTTTGTGACTTACTATATAGTCTTTACAATTTACTTTTTTTCAGTGTTTAACCTAAATCATCATCTTGATTATTTTGTTTAAAATTATTTTCCTAAATGTACATGCTCTGTCCCAGCTTTAACATAAAGATCCCAGCACAGTTCCAAGACAGGCTTGTGTTTAATCAGAAGTTTTTTGGCACAAACAAATTTTATAAGCTGTTGAGTGTTATTTGTATTTTTTTTCCCAAAGAATAAAATCTTTTCAATCATTGGACCTTTAACAGTGAAAGTTTTCATGTATTTAAGCTTCATTGCAGTCTAAAAAACTTCTTAAAAAGCATTGAAAACATTTTTTATGTCGAACTAAAGTGAAAGATTAAACATTATTACAATGATTTTTCAAGTTCTATTTTTATTGTTTATAAATAATGTAATTATTTTATTACTTATTGCCTGGGTTGATAAAGTGGCTTCTATGATTAATAATTGTTCACACTACTTTTTATTTTTTATTTACTTTTTAAAACATATGCAACCTGTATGATTTCATAAAAGGAGGCTAATTAGCAAATGTATGTGTGAATGCACATATCTGTGCTATACAGACTTTTATATTCCAGTAAAGTTTGCATTTTGATGACAAGTAACATCAAAATTTAATAACTTTTATAGGATGGTAGACTGCTGCACATTTTACATAATGAACTGGCTGAATGGTTATAATAATGACAACATACTATTAAAATACTACAAGCTAACTTGGATAAAAGTTTGTTTTTTTACTGTCACTGCAAAAAAATAGGTTGAATCACTCTACATTGAATTCATTAAGAGTACTAAGCCATAAATGTTATTAATTCAAATACAAAAACCACCAAGAGTTAAACTGCAACAGTGGAAGTTTGATGGTTAATTAATAGCTAACTGAACAATTAGGTATTCAATTTAGGATTATAATATATGTGTCCTGTTCTGTTCTGTTATCCTATACCTTGGGCAGAAAATATATAAAAAGGTTTAATAACTTTACACATTAAGTGGTCATTAAATAAGTTTTAATATTTACCTGTTGGAACTGGAGCTATATAAAGTGAGTAGTGTCTATACTGTAAACCACTGTGTTAATAAACAGTTTATCTTTAATACAGGAACAAATTGCATAAAGAGCAAGACAAAACCCAAGACAGTCAGATGCCATTATACCCCTGAAGACAACTATGTCCCTTATCACAGTAACAATGGCACACTTTTCAAATAGTCAGCTCTTGTAGCATCAGTGTTTGAGTTGTGATTTGGTTTCAATAATCTAAGGCAGTTTGGGCCAAATTTAGAACAATTATTAACAATAAAAGCAAAATGACATGAAAATATGTTCAAAGCCACACTGAATGTATATTGCAAAATTCCTGCAGGATGGCCTCAGTGGACTTATACAGTATAGTTTTTTTTACATTTGTTCAATACGGACACCTGAGCAATACACAATCTGTACATGGATGTCCTGCACTGTTAAAGCTGTGCCGCCGCTCAAAGAGGAGGATTCCCCCGCTGAGCCTTAGCAATCACAAAGGTTCTTCCTAAAAAAAAAAAAAAACTGCCACTGTTGCGCTGCCTTGTTTTTTGAGGGTTCAGTCTCATAACACTGTAAAACGGCTTTGTGACAAAAGTCCTGTTGTAAAAAGCACTATATAAATACATTACTTAAACTTCAAAGTGAGTTTTAAAATCTTGACCATTATCAACTTTGCTGCTGACTTGCTTACTACTGACATCATGATGGGTTTGTGTTGAAATGTACATATCTGAATATTTATTGAAAAAACTAATACAACTGCACAACACTTATTTAAAGTTTTTTTTTAACATTAATGGTTTGTATTCATCATATAATATATAACATTTTATGCTGCAACAAACATTATGCAATATTTTATAAAGCTCTTTTTTTCTGCTTATAGTAATAAATAAATGTTGGGTTCCAAATCTCAAATAAAATTTTAGTTTCAGATCTAGTCAAACCCAGTCATCTACTCAGTCAGGAAACACACTGACTGTGCGTTTGGGAAGAAAAGATAAATTGTGATCGGGAGTGTTGATCTTCAATACTTGGATTTATTGTCACAACTCGTTTATTTAGATAAAAAACAAGGGCGGTCCCAGTTAGTAATTCGACAGGTGTGGCTGTAACAATCCCAGTTTGGTCAATACGATATGTACGATCAAGCAGAAATCATTTTTTAAAAAGAAAAGTTTTGGCCTTGTTTCTTAGAACAAAGGAGAAGCTAAGTAAAACAAGGACCGTTAAGACCATGAAAGGGATGCGTAGAGAAGGGAATGTTCCAAATGACAGATACAAAGTGTGATTATAAATTTATCTAAATGATACAAACGTTAAAGCCTAGATTAAACTACATGTAATGACCACATCTACTTCATACTGTAATATATCAGTATTCAGGTTAACATTCAATTCAAAACCCATCAATAAACTGCTTTTCCTTTTTCAATTGGCAGGAATTTATATCAGAGATCAGCCAAAGTGCACAGTGTTTATTCATGTCTTTCTTTATTAACACTGAATATAAATCATTTGTCCACAAAAAATAAAAGTGGGTCATCATAAACAAGATTTAAAAAAAAAACAAGTTGCTTCTTCTGTTTAGGACACTATGAAGTGTTGGAAACTTCCCCAGCACACATAGGTCACACCGGTCTATCACAAAATGTACACATACATTTATATTGGAAGTAAATTTGTATCACTAGTTCACATACTACCATTTTAGACTGGGGAGGAAACTGAAGCTTCATGTGGAAATCCACAAAAAAGTGTTTGTTCCTCCACCTCTAAATAAAAATTTATTTGAATCAATCTCAATTATTTGTTGAACAAACTCATTATTTGTTAAACAAATGATTTCTTGACAGTTTGCATGTTCTCCCTGTTTGGATGGATTTCCACTGGGGGCTCTGCTTTTCCTCCCAAACACGCAAATCCATTCATCATCTTCTGCTTTATCTAATAGGGTCGCAAGGGGGTTCCCCCTGCCCATCCAGGGGAAAACGTTTCAGGCGCTGGGCACACTCACTCACAAACACACTCTATATGGGGCAATTTGGAGAATTCAATTGACCTTGATCAGTGTTTTTGGACTGTGGGAGGAAACCGGAGAACCCGGAGGAAACCCATGCGGACACGGGGAGAACGTGGAAACTCCACCTAGGTTGGGATTCGAACCTGAATACAAAATACAAACGCTCTGTGAGTGTGTGTGTGTGTGTTGCACGCAATGAGTGGCATGGCTGGCTGCCAAAGACCCTGCTAATAATTTAATAAAAAAATAAAACATTTTCATTTGCATTTAGTAATTTAGCAGACGCTTTTATCTGAAGCGATTTACAAATGAGAATATTACAAGTCAGAGGTTATGCAGAAAACCATAAAATAAACAATAAACATAAAATAACATAAAATTCAAAATAAACAATACATATAAAACGGCACTGGCGGTTGTAAATAAAGTTTTGCGTCATACAGATATGGGCAGAAAATATGTAGTCCTTTAAATTCACAAATAAAAATTTGTGTTCGCTACATAACAATGTTTGCATTACGGTACTGAAGCTTTATGTATAAAATATATTAATATTGTTCAGTGTTTTAAATCAAAGTATTTTACCTGTGCGTTTGCCCTCAGTAAATATGGCGGCTGTTATTGTTATTTTGGGCGTGTTGAAGCCATATTGCCCTCAGTGTACGTTTGACCCCTGACCATCGTGCCAGCCCAGTCCGCCATATTGACTGTTGTCTTTAGCTGAGGAGATCCGAGGGAAATATCTGTGGCGGCGGAAAAGGATAATAAAAGGGAAAGTGCGTTGTGTAGAACTTGTAAAGTGTTGGTACAACGAGCAGAAGTCAATTTTCAGATGGCACGAAAGAAGAGCAAGCAAGCCGCAGTGGCAAATAAAGAGCAGACAATGTCGAAGAGTGGAGGAGATGCAGCTGCAGCAGCCAGGAGTACTCAGGTAGCGTTAGCCACAACGGTTGCGTCCCGAATCTTACCCTATTGGATGTATAGTCTGTTACGTAGGGCTGTGAGTCTATTATACCATGCCCTACCTAGTGCACGTAGGTAGGGGTCACGGAGGTGTTTGGGACTTTCCCAAATGGTGTAGCTTCATCTTTGCATTCGGGTGTTGCTTTTTTTTTCCTCATTCGCATTTCACATCCAGTTATTACTGAACTCACATGAACGTATACATTTATATCCATTTTAATTTATAGTCCGTCTTTACGTATCACAGCTAGTCCAATTGTATGGCTTATTAAGCTAACAATGTCGTCGAAGCACCTTGCTGTGTTTGTGTAAAATAAATAAACCCTTTTGTTTATAAATTGAACTCTACGTCTTTTTTTATAAATAGTTCTTGATGTATACAACACTTTGTTCATTAGTATGAAGACAAATGGTTTGTTCGCAAAGGCATTTTTTAGAATCAACTCCCAGCATTATATTATTATACTTTCTACCCGTATTTGAAGAAGCATGACCTCATCGACGAAACTAGGTAGTTGATTGGACAATACTTGTGTGTAATTGGTGGGATTTCCTAAATGGTTCTTGCTAGCCAATCTGTGTTCGAGGGTGGGTTTGTCAGATTACAAGTGGGAAAAAAACCCCTTTACGTTAACCTCCTGATGTCTGCAGCTAGGCTTTTCTAACATGTTACATTGTACAAACAATCATATGCATAATTACTTGTTACATATTTAAAAATATACATTCAAAACTGGTTTTGAGGTGTAAACTTGATTTTTTGTAGATGTAGAGAGCCACAATGTGACAGCAGCAGACGTGTATAAGGACAGACGGTGGAAGCTGTATTGCCAGCACGGGGTTTATATTGATGGTACAGTGTGGCATATTTCAGTTATGGTGTACTTTCTGACTGCAGTGAGGATGAGGATTGTTAGTGTTTAATCAGAAGTGGGTGTGAGTGATGCGGCCAAATTACAGCATACATTATTAAAAGCCAGTTCAGTATGGTTCTGTGTTTGATTACTTAAACCTGACTTGTATCTAACTTGGAAGAGAATTTAAGTTTTTCTTTTAAATGACGACTCACGAACAATGAAGAAATGTAAATTGCATGGCTTAGGTCCCCAATTGAAGAATAATTTTTTAGATCGTTATTAATTCTATAAAACATGCCAGGTGGAAGAGACTACACAATTTCACAATGGAAATTTCAACAAGCGTCTAAATTTGCCTTCACCCACACAATTTCCTCTTTGGGTTTAGGTTAAATTAGATGAACTTTGATTTAGGACATACCTCTAGAATAAAAATAATTCAAGGTAATGATGAGGTGCTGACTTAAGCAAAGCATCAGCTGATTATCAGAATGCTTTAATAATCCCCAGGGGAAATATAGAAGCTAACATTACCATTATCTCGACTGATAAGATGAGCCAATGACACTCATGCAGTGATGCTAAAAAGTGCATTATTAGCATTACGTTTGGTCGTTTTCCAGACGCTTTTATCCAAAGTGACTTACAAGTATCTCAACTTGGTGGTCGTGGTCAGAAGTCAGGGTTCATCATACTGGAGCAATAATGATTAAGGACCTTTCTTAAGGGCCCTCAATTTCAGTTTGGTGGAGTTGATATTTAAACCCCCAACTTCAGATTGCAAATCTTAAACATGAGATGAAATGACTTTAGTTTATATATATACAGTATTTGTTTTTTTTATCTTATTAAAGATTTCTGCTGCTGAATAAACTTTTCTGATGAATTATACTCAGTTGGATGATGTTAGTGGCAGCGAAAGGATTTATAGCATGGTTGATTTTAATTGCGTACTAATTATTATGTGGTTGTGTTATAGAGGTTGTCATCTCCCTCAGATCACTTGTTTTCTGTCTCATTACCTATGCATGATCCATTATCATTATTGTCTGCATCAGTTAAGTTTCATAGTATTGGCAGCAGATGTCAGTAATATAGTTTACAGAAATAAAAGATAACATTTAATGAAACACTCTTCTATGCACTGGTCATTGCAACAGGAGTATCTTGTGCTTAATATTAATTCTGCAGCTTGCAGGCAATGACAAGTTAGTAAAAAGTCAGCACTAGGCTTTTAAGGAAGTGACATGCTAATTGGTTTATTGCACGTGACGTACAAAATACACCCATGGAATTAACCTGAGGGGCTCGCTAAAGGTTGCTAAAATAAAGCCCATAAACTTTCAATTTCATGGTAATCGGAGCAACAGTGTGGATTTGTATACGGAACATACACACATCTTGCATCACCTCTTTGTTTGATAGGACTGAATTATACACATGTATTATACATTTGTACATATACATGTATGCTATTTTATTATGCATTTTTAAAATCAAAATATTTTTCCTTCTGTTTAGTAATTAGTATTATGAGTGAGTTAATGCAGAGAAAAAATTGTATTGCCTAGTGTAACTTTCTATTTTTTTGTGAATATCACAATAAACTCTTACATCTTGAATCTATTAGTCAATTAGAATTAAGTTATTCAAGATAAGATAAAATCAGATAATCCTTAATTGGTTCCCAGTAGGGTAAATTCACATATTCACATTATAGTCTTATAATGCTAAACAAAAGTGGATTTGTGATAAAGGCAGTAGCAATATCTTTTCACTTCAGTTTACTCTATTTAATTGCTACATGTAATCAAACCTGACTCTGTTTTTGACCAAAAATGTGTAGCACTAAGTGCTTTATGAGAAATCCAAAACTATGGAAGGGTACTTTCACCTTCACTTACAAAACTGCCACAGATCCTGAAATGTGTGTTTATTTGCTGGCTTCTCTTATCTTAAACCACTTGGACCAGGCTCTGGTGACCCCGTTTATTATTTAGTTATATTCTTTCTTGTGTCTGACATTTACTTGAAGTTATTCTTCATAATTTCACTATTCTGAATAAATGCTACAAACTGCTGTGTATAAAAGTTATGAGCACACCAGTTGTAGATGTTGCTGCTTATTAGGTTTTAATTTATATGTTGTTTGAAATAATTTCAGGTATTATGGTTTTAAAAATAGTCCTTAAGTCTTAAGTCCTAGTCATTAAGGAAAACATGAAAAGTTTTATAATTCAAATTTGAGTTTGGATTTTTTCCCCTTTTTCATATGTTAATAAATCTAATAATGTGTTTGGAAATGAGGGTCCCACATAATATCTGGTGGACCCAGGGTTTAAATACCCAAACTTTCAGAACATTATCTCAATAACTTAAACACTTAGCTGCTATGTCCACAAACACACAACTTTCCTAACATTGTTAAAGTTCTGCTATGCGTAATCCAATAATACTATTGAATATTGAACATAATCATATTTACTTTTGTGGTTGTAGCTTAATTAACACCTATTAATTGTCGACTCCTTGCTTTCTGACATTTTGTTTCTTTCTCAGCCTGATCACGTATTTAATTTCCAGCCAAATTAAAAAAAGATATTGTGTGCTGTAGTCACTAATTTCTAATTTCATAATGGTTAATTCAGTTAATCATTCTGAACTTTCACCTGTTATAATTATTATTACCTATTGCTTTCAGACATACTGTACATTTTCACCTCCAGCTTTTGCCTAATGTTTGGTGGTAGTCAATTTTGAACACAGTCCTTGTGAAGTGGACAAGAAACATGCTGGCGTAGTGATGGAGGGAGCAAATAATAAGCAATTGTATTGTTTCATTGATAAGGCCAAACATGGCAAAGATAACTGCTGCATAACGTAAGATAGAGCGGGAAAGCCTGTTGTATTATGTTTATAAAACATGTGCCACGGCTCTATTTTGCCATTTAACGTCTACAAGACCGTTCCATTACCCTCTGTATTTTTGTTATTGTTATAGCAACCAATGTGGATAAGACTAAAATAAGAAGCGTCAAGACACACAATTTGGGATGTGGACAGACAATTATCAAATTAGAATTTTTATTTAATTTTGTACATGGGGGGTGTGAACATTAATTTAATACCCAGTAATAAACTGATAATACCCAGTAATTTTAACAATGAAAAAAAGGAAAAAGAGAGGATGTCAGGAAAAAGGCTGTCAGGAAAAAGAGAGGATAAAGTTTTTTTTAAGAAGGTCCAATTGTCTGGAAGTTTGGTGAAGTACTGAATAAAGGCCTGGGTTATCTACTCCCACATACTGTATAATAGACTGATATTATGTCTAGCAGTAGTATTTCTTATCTTTCCCTTCTTGGCCTAAACTTGTAATAATGTAATAAAACCGAAGTACACTCTCCTAACTAACTAGCTGACTAACCAGCTGTGGAAATGTTTATTATAATAGTAAGTTAGAAAAATTGCTTTCCAAGATTTAGTTTCATCAAAATGAAATTTAAATGATACCATGTTGACTCTTAATTACTGAGCCATTCCTGCTCATGTGACCATGAGTAGGTTTGGCTTGTAATCTTACACTGAAATCTGCACTCAACATGTTTAGCTGGTAAAAAGTGCAGCTTATGGAATAGGATTTTTATGCTCTGCTTTGCTCACAACTAAATTAAGTTAACCGTTTTTCATTGTCTTTACAGTCGGTACATACCTGCTGCTTGTTGTGCCATCGGGAGTTTAAGGACTGGGGCTCAGCCAATGGGCTTCCAGGCCATGGCTCTAAGTTGGCAGAGGCTGTACCGGCTTTGTCGCAGGCTCTGTTGAGGGAGGCTCCTGGGCGCAAGCTAGCAGATGCTGTACCCTCATTGTCGCAGTCACTGCTCGGCGAGGTGCCCCTGTGGATCTGCCAGAGCTGTCGCAAGAGTGTCGAGGAGGAGGAAAGGAGGGCAGTGCAAGAGCAGAGTGCACCAGTAAGTAGTGACCCACTGTTCTTTATGAAGATTTCCTTATGGTCCTAGTTTTCTATAAAATCTATTAAATCACCTTTGTCTGTTACTATGCTATGCTTATGGATATAAACGGTTTAGAAAAAAAATCTCTAGAAAATTAAATCTACTTTTGATGGACAGTATTATGCATAATAATTCAGATGTTAATAATACATTGTACATCTTCCTTTATGGCAGAGGCAGGCACATTTACAGCTTTTTTTGCATACATAAAAGGATACATATCCCATAATGTTTCCCAAATTATTTATAGTTTAAACTGTTCTATAAAAAAGTAAGAATTTTGTGTTGCTGTATCTCACAAAATAGGTTACCACCAAGAGCAAATTTACCTTTTCCTGATGTTATTAGTAAGCAGTATTTGGTGATCATCACTCCTAAGTAGAGTTGTTATAACTTATGTAGATGTGGCCTGGCATTGTCCTGCTGAAATAAACTTCATTGGAGCTTAAGAGCAGTGCATGGCTCTCTAAAGTGCAAATTTAAGCCATCAAATGCATGATGCCTTTATATATGTGCACTGATGCAGTTTGATGACATCACATTACTTTTTTGGCATGTTGTCAGATTTAACACTCTGCAGGGTCATCTTATTTTCCAGTTGTACTTCTATATGTATTTATTGCCTTAAATTATTCTTACTAAATCATGTTAATTGTAACAGTACAATGTAAAGACATTGTAGAAAACACATGCTTTGAATACAGTGGGTTGCAAAAGTATTCATACCCCTTGAACTTTTCCATATTTTGTCACATTACAACCACAAACATAAATATATTTCACTGGAATTTAATGTGAAAGACCAACACAAAGTGGTATACAATTGTGAAGTGGAATGAAAGTTATACATGAATCAACAATTTTTTTACAAATAAAAAACTGAAAAGTGCGATGTGCAAAATTATTCAGCCCCCTTTTCCCTGAGTGCAACCAA
>JAFMOD010001418.1:753148-769799 GCA_019802435.1 Corydoras maculifer
GGGGCTGAATAATTTTGCACATCGCACTTTTCAGTTTTTTATTTGTAAAAAAATTGTTGATTCATGTATAACTTTCATTCCACTTCACAATTGTATACCACTTTGTGTTGGTCTTTCACATTAAATTCCAGTGAAATATATTTATGTTTGTGGTTGTAATGTGACAAAATATGGAAAAGTTCAAGGGGTATGAATACTTTTGCAACCCACTGTATTTGTGCTGTATTTTGGGAAAGGCGCTTTCATAATCCACCATGAGATTACTTCTCTGTATGAAGTGTTTTCATGTAGCCTGTGTGGTTAAATTCCAGTGGTCTGCACAGATTCTTGACCTAAACCTTGTTAAAAACCCATGACATAAATTGGCATCTTTAACAAGGACAAATTTATTGGTTGTTATACATGCTTAAATTAGTACTTTGCCTGCTCATTTGTTCTCATTGCTGTACAATAAGCAATACAATAAAACCGGTAGATGCGTTCAGAAGTTTATTTAGTGTCACCATGATTTTAATAGAGATTAATAGCACCTGGTACAGGGAATTTGCAAAGGCGCAGCTTAACCAATGCACACATCCTGTTCTAGCATCTGCTGGTGCATTTGGCTTACATGTAACCGATTTTGTGTTGTCTTATGTAGACAACCTATAATCACCAAGCTGCTATAGAGCCAAACACCAGGAAATGTCGGCTGTTTTATTCTGTCTTCTTTTCTGAACCTATTGCTTAGAATTAAGACACACCTATTCTCTCTCTCTCGCTTGCTCTCTCTCTCTCTCGCTCACTCTCTCTCTCTCTCTCTCTCTCTCTCTCTCTCTCTCTCTCTCTCAAACAGGTTTACAAAGACATCCTCATGTTTTGTTCTATTTTATGTAAAATAAGTGGAGTACCTTTTGTGGACAAATTCACTTACATTTTAATGCAAAGTTAATTATTTTATTACTTTGAACAAAAATAAACCTAAAATTTAGCAAGCATAAGAAAAGTACTAATTAGTAATGAATGCAAAAAGACATAGAGAATGTCTTATTTATCAAAACTTTAATTAAAAAAAACATTAACATTTAGTCATTTAGCAGAAACTTTTTTTCCAAAGTGACTTACAAATGAGAGAACAACACAAGTCAGTAGTTAAGAAGAAACCAGATGCACTGTAACCTGATCATTATCCAATCTGGCTTTTAGAATTAATTTATTTACTTGTTTTGTTTTGTTTTTCCGTAGCAAGTGCTTAAGTGCTTGTGGACGAAATATGTTTTGAGATGTTTCTTAATAATGCTAAGTGACTCGAATTTGATGGAAATGCTGAACATTTACCCACCATTTCCAGAATTTATTTCTAATTACAATGACCTGTATTTTTGTATCTTTATGGTATGCATGGTTTTTAGTGCATAAATTAATGGGATTACTTTTGGCTGTATTTTCAAGGCACCATTATCACACTCATCCTCGTGCAAGTCTCAGAGTTGTGGAAACGGTTTCCCCGAGCAGAGCTCTGTGGATTGGGACCCCAGTTCCTTCCTGTCAGCCCGAAAACTCTCAGGACTCTGGAACTCCACACACAGCAACACAGGAGCTCACTGCACCCATAGTACTGCTACTCACTCTCAGCAAGGTCTGACCCTCTTTTAAATAATTAGTTTTTTAACTCCATGTTTTGAACTACAGAGAATAACTTTGTCTTGTATTAAAGCCAGTAATTACAAATATTTGGCTGAATTAAACATGTTTAGTAATTAAAAATCAGTCTGCGGGTAATTAAGCATTAATTTTGTTTTGGTAAATTTTAACCCAATATAGTTAATCTTTAGTTTGTACTTATAGGCTGAACATAAAATGTGTGTGATTCATGCAAATGAGCCTAGTCACTGATTTGCTACTGATTACACTGTTAAACTAAACATGGACTTACTTAAAATCACTTTGCTTGTCAGACTATTTTTCTTTAAAATGTCCTCCACATTTAACCCATCCATGCCGTGAAACATATGCATACACACACACTGGTGAAGTGAGTACACGTGCCTGGAGCGGTGGGCAGCCCTGAACATGGTGCCGGGGAGCAATTGGGGTTGAGCGCTTTGCCCATGGGCACTTCAGCCATTGTAGTTGGTTTTGCCGGGGAGCTTCAGCTCACCAGGCTGGTTCCTTAACCACAAGCTTACCCTCAGTGGAATGTAGAGTTACATTTACATTACATTCGGTCATTTATCAGACGCTTTTATCTAAATCGATTTACAAGGTAAGCACAGGGTTAATCACAACATCCCTGGAGCAATAAGGGGACCCACACTGATCAAGGACCCACACTGGTAACTTCAGTGGACCTGGGATTTGAACTGCCATTCTTCAGATTGATAGCCCAATGCCCTAACTACTGAGCTACCGTGCCCCTACCTAGAGTTCCATATAAGTATGCAGTTCCAAGGTATATAACAGCCTTGGGTAGTCATATTAGGCAAAACTAGAGATATAAAGAACAGGCTGTTACATATCATGGATCTACAGTATCTCCCATAACAACAATTTCAATGTGCTTTTTAGTCAGTGTGTATACTTATCACAACAGCATGTTTTATATGCAGTGCTGCCTGAGGGCTTGAAGGTCATTGAGATTTTAAACCATTTCCAGCCTTGCCGTTACTTGGATATTTGTATACACTGTGCCTGCTATGGCCAAGCTGTAGTCACACTTGTATTCTCTCCAGGCAATGAACCTCTCTAGTTTATCTAATAGAGAGTTTAATACTAATCTAGTTAACTAAATCTCCAATTTACCTAGAAGCATTGGTTTTGATTTTAAGAATTTCTGGAGTTTACTTGTCTGGTACTCAAACCCAGAACTTTCAAATTCAAAACATGATTACATCTATAAAAACAGTTAAAACATTGGACATTGTTTTGTTGTTGTTTCATTTAGTTTTGGGCAGATTAGTTCATGTGCCAGATTTTTCTATTATTTTTCACTAATGATTGTGTTCTATCATAAAATAAAAGTTTTTAATAAATTAAAAAAACTTAATTTGGTAATTTTTTGGATATTCTCATCAAACCAGAACCCAGAACCAGTTCTTGGGAGAAAATTGTATTGTAATTAGTTGTAATAAATTTATTGTAATATTCAGTCCATGTAAATTTATCTTCATGTAATAACAGTAAGTTGTACTTCAAATTATTTATCACACAGGGTGAGCTCTGTATCTTTTACAGGTTCTGGTTTATTTGCAGTATTAATCTAATTCATTTGATCCAGCTCTGCTTAGTGAAACCTGGATCCCTCGCTCTATACTGATTTATGAATATGAATTACAGCAGGTGGCACGGCAGGACCAACTTGTCACGATAAACGTTCGTCCTACGAGGCGCCTGGTACCAAAGTGTGTCCCTACAGTCACCCATCGTCTCCCAGTGCCACGTCACCCGTGACACCACACTCTACCTCTGCTGAACTTTGCAAAACCTCAGCCAAACACTTCAAAACAATGTGCAGAAGACCGACTCCTCCAGGTAGAACCACATTCATTCCATCATCACAGAACAGATTTCCTTATAAAACAGAGCCTAACAAAGGAAGCACTAATCCTCCCCCACTTTGTGGTTTTACATAGTTTAACGGTGTTCTGCAGTCTGACGTGTGACAGTGGGAGTAACTCAGCAGGTGCATGGCATTGATTTGCCTTCAGACCTTTTATATAAAACAGTTACACAGTATGATGGTGCAATTTTCCTGACTCGAACAGGCTGAGCGCTGTGTAAGCGCTGTGTAAAAGAGGCTTCACACCGTGTTACAAATTATTATGCAAATAATATTTGTCTCTGATTTTTTTTCTAAATGGTCCATGCAAATGACAGTCAATATAACACAAGTCATCAACTGTTTAAGTATAAATCTAATTTTATTGAAGAAACCTCTAAATGATGACAGTTAACAGTTGCAAAATGTTTTATAAGTTGGTTATTTGTGTAATTTGCAGTATAGTATTAAGAGGTCACATTAACTAAAATAAAAAGCTGTTTCAATTAATAATGTCCTAACAGGCCAAGTCACATGTTAACATGGGACCCCTTTTGTGATCTCACTTTCACAATTTTTGCATTCATTGAACTTGAATTTGTTTGCTGGATGTCAGAATAGTCTCTTAGAGCAGCTGTTTTAATGTGGACTGCCTCCTACCCTCATAAATTCTTTGCTGATGGATACTCCAAAGGTCCCTATAGAGTCGAGGTCAGGGGAAGATGGTGGCCACAAAATTTGTTTCTCACCTTTAATGACAAAAGCAGTAAATGACACAGAGGTATTCTCTCCAGCGTGGGATGGTGCATTGTCATACATTGAGATACTTTTTGCTTAAAAACTCATTTTCACATCACTCAGAGACCCTAAAGGGACCTACAAAGTCTCATCCCATTATTACGCCCCAAAATAGGACCTCCTTGCTGAGTTCTGAGCCTTGTTGGGGTGGCTAAATAGTAGGTTTATGAACCACTACAAGCCTTTGAAGGATCCTACATCTTAAAGCTTGCAGGATTCTAGAGACACCAGCAGATGCCAAAAGCTGTTTGCTGGTTTGGAATGGTATTTTAGCAGCTGCTCTCTTAATCAGATAAATTTTCTGGCAGAACCTTTCCTCATTCTGCCTTTATCTGCACGAACCGGCCTGTGCTCTAAATTAGCCGCAAACTTTTCATTGTTTCATGTTTTCATACCTTGTCCAAGGCTTTGCATTATATGATGCTTTTTTGTGTTGCCTGTGTAATAATGTGGAATGTCCTGATTAATTAGTTTTCTTTTAATTGAGCTCACCTGGCAAACTAATTTTCACAGGTGACTGAGATTTATATCAGTGATCCAAAGAGCCCTGAGACACAATACCATCCATGAGTTTAATTGGAAACAAAAAATTTAATCCTAAATCTTTTCATTTTCATAATAATTTGAAACGTGGTGTAGAAAATGGGCCTTTGACACACTATCAAATCTAAGAACACCTTTCCACTACTATATTCGTCTTTAGTGGTAACATTGTTCGGAAAATGGTTATATATTTGAAAACTATATTATATATATGTTCATATATTTTACAATAGCCTTGTATGTATAATGCAGTTTTTTTGTACATTTACTTTTGTTAATTCATCTCCAGACAACAATCCAAATCTTTTTAATCTGCTGTGCTATATTATAAATTCCACATATTCATAAATCATAGACATATTTCCTGGAGGTGTAGTCAGACCTTCATCAATGGCTCTGCCAAAGCACTGCGGCTACGACAAATATTGGTTGAAACCTGGATATTAATTGGACTGGCGGTCCTGCAGGACCCCCTTAATGGACTTACATATAGTTTTCCAGTTGTTAGAGCTTTTCCATTTGTTAAATATAGTCACCCGATCTTGACATCTGTACATGACTGTCCTACACTGTTGTTGCTGCCTGGCCGCTCAAGGAGGATGAGTCCCCCACTGAGTCTTGGTCCTCCCAAGGTGTCTTCCTTAAAATAACAACATAACAGGGAGGTTTTTTTTTCTTGCCACTGTCACTTCGCTTGCTTTTTTGGGGGTTTAAAGGCTTTTCATTTTGTAAAGTTGCTTTGTGATGACATACTGTTGTAAAAAGCGCTATATAAATAAATAACTTGAACTTGATGGGTTCTTATTAGCATAATTAATGCATCCTTGACTATAAGAACAGGGTTGTGCTTCTTGCATATACTCGTAAACTAACCTAAACAAAGTAAACCGAGCATCTACTTGTAATCGGGACAAGAGACCTTAAGACCAAGTTCTTGAGTGGATAAGACTAATAACTAAGTAAGAGCAAAACATGGATACAAACATGAAAAAAATAGTACATTGGTTATTCTGCCATGAGACGCCATATTTTAATACAAAGATTTTATGTGTATATATACTTACTGCTGTTGATCTGTTATCAGTTATCTAGTTCCCTACTACAAAGGAATGATAAATTCTATATTTGACATAGACAGTAATTACATGCCTTTAAAGTTTTCCTCTGTCCAATACAGATACTGGTCTTATTATTTTTAAAATTTTAAATAGAAACAAAACTTATATCATGCTCTTGATCAAACTCTTTACCCTTTTTTTTAAAAAAGGCACTAAAAAGGCTTTTTCCTTTGCTTGATCACATGTTAAATCAGGAAAATAAACCTTAGTTTATCTGGTATTTATAATCATCATCATGCTCTGCTCTTCTTGTAGGTGAAGCATTTTACCCGAATGAGCAGCATCAGCCATTGGCAGACCTTTCTGTTCCACCCAACAGCCCAACAGGGCTTTCTTCACATAATTCGTCTCTGCTGTCCCCAACCAAGCCTACATCTAATCAACATGCCCCTTTTACCCCTTTGGCACCAAACCTTGCCTCTAAGCACTTTGGTGGCCCGGATAAACCCAGCACATGCAAAAATGCTAAACTTGGCTCCTCGATGATGGGATGCACTCATCCCTGTAATGGGCACAGCAGCAGTCCTGCCAACACCGCTTCCACCAACACAACGCATTTGACATCCAGCGCATGCAGGTGGGTTTCCTGTTCATTATGGTTAACACTGTTTCTTTTGTACGTCGTTTAAAATCAATTAGAAAGGTAAAGTATGTGAATTTGGATCGACAAGGTGTGGTGTGATGTTATGTGGGTATGAGTCTGTGGTAACCTTTCTAATGGTTTTCCACTTCAATTTAAGGCAAAATGTGTTGATAGATTTGGTTGGTTGAAATTTGCAGGAAATATCACTACATTCTACACACTGCTCCTGTTAATGTGTCATTAATATGTTTAAATTCTAAAATGTGTGTGGGTCTATGTATTTTTTTTTAGGGACCAGGCGTGTAAAGGGCACAAGCTGGTTAATGGCTCATCGTTGTGCCAGCAGGCAGCATGTGAGGTGGAGGATCCTGAAGATGAGGACAGTGGCTCAGAGCGTAGCTCATGTGCCTCGTCCTCCACAAACCAGCGTGATGGCAAATACTGTGACTGCTGTTACTGCGAGTTCTTTGGCCATAATGCGGTAACCAAGCTCTATTGATTGAGCTAAAACTGTATAATCTGTATAAAAGCAGCTTTAGCTTACATGCGTCCTTTCTGACATCCTCCAGCCTCCTGCAGCTCCCACCAGCCGCAACTATGCGGAAATACGAGAAAAACTGAGGTCGAGACTAACCCGCCGTAAAGAGGAGTTGCCTCAGCGGCAGGACCTAGATCCAGCTGTAACGAGCGCTATTGATCACCGAGATGTAGATGAGCTCCTCCACTTCATTAACTCCACAGAACCCAAACGGGTCAACAGTGCCAAGGCAGCCAAACGTGCCCGGCACAAGCAGAAGAAGAAGGTACAGTCAACTTTACAGTCCTATGCATGAGCTTCCACTTGTGAAATGGCATTAGAAACCCTTCTATAGTGGCTAATGGTGTGTTGGATTTAGCGGCATCTAGTGGAAACAATGGACACTGACATTTAGAAACCTAGCATTTATTGATTCATTCATTATCTTCCGCTTTATCCTATATTAGGGTCGCGGTGGGGTTCCCCATTCCCATCCAGGGGAGAGCGTTTCGGGCACCGCCCAGGACAGGGCACCAATCTATCGCTGGGCAGAAACCTAGCATTTTAAGCATAACAAAACAAAAACCCAGATTTTGGTGTATACAGGTCATTATACTTTATTTAAGCATTATTGATTTAATTACAATAAAAACGTTATTATTAATGTCATATGCACCATTTTTTAATAAAATTCCTAAACTTTAGATTTTATATCTTCTACTGATACTTTACCCATGAGAACTTTCCTAGTGTAACTTTCCTGGCTCTATTTATTCCTTATATAGTACTATGCTAGTCCCCTTTACCTGTTCTCTAATAGTCAGGACAACAGTAGTGCCACCATAGAGCAGGGATTATTTGGTTGGTGCATTATTCCTATCCCAGCAGTGTCACTTGAAGTGTTTAAATGAGACTAAAGCAGTAATGCTGCACTAAAACCCTCTCACCACATCAGTGTCACTGCGGAACTGACAATAAACAATCCACCACCCAAATTACACCTGTTCTGTGATGCTCCTGACCAATACAGAGAATCAACAGGGGACTAACAAAACAAAGAAAACACATGGACTAGAGTCTGTTATTGTAAAACTACAAAGTCCATTTATATGGTAAGTGGAGGAAATGCATAATGGAGCAGTGTGTCTAAACATTTGACTGGTATTGTATGTATAGATCTTGTAAAGATTTAAAGCACTTTTGCTCGCCCACCAGAATTACGCTTTCAACAGAAGAAATCATATTCATGTAGTGTTGCAATATGTATCAATGTGATAATCTGTAATTTGATGGACAGAAAATAAGCAGGTAAATTATTTTTTCTCATTCAGGAGAAGGAACGAGCCCAACAGGCCGGCAATGAGCAGCACTCCTCATCTCCACAACCAGAGCACATTGATGAGGTTGAGGAGGATGAGCACACTCTCGATGGAGAGGCAGGCCATCTGCTTGAGTGGCCTCAGCTGGAGTTGGAGCGCGTCAACAGCTTCCTCACGTCACGCCTAGAGGAGATTAAGAACACCATAAAGGACTCGATCCGCGCCTCATTTAGCATGTATGATCTTAACCTGGATGTCAGTGACTTCCCAAAGAAGGCTGCTTCGTTGGAGGGTCAGCGTTTGCTCCCGCACCTTAATGGCTCAATGCCTGAGCCGCAGCAGATCGACCTGGACCTAGCGCCACTCTCATTCAAAAACTTTAAGAAGAGTGTGCAGATTCTCAACAGCCTTACTAGTGAGAACGGTAGCAGTGGCATTATCAGCAACAGTCCCACCATCACTACAGTACCAGTGACCAATGATGCACCAAAACCCAAAGATGAGACCAAGAACACCACAGGTGCCGGTGCTAAGACGAAGAAGGGTAAGAAAAATCAACAACGGCTTCAGCAACCGGACCAGACCACCCAGGAGCAGCCGGTCAACTCTAGAGCTAATAAAACAGCCTCTGGAAACCAGGAAAGAAGCAGCGAGTTGGAGAAGGGCTCCAGGGGAGGGATGAAGGTTCCCCAGCAGCATGGAGAGAACCAGAAATTAGGAAATAGAAAAGAGGAGAGCAAGCAAGTCTCCAGGCACAATAGCATTGCAGCTTCGAATGGTAACTATAATCCAGGGTGTAACATGCACTCCAGGGGTAGCAAATCGGAGAATGAAGCAGATGTAAAAAGTAACTTGAACACTCCATCTAACTCACAAAACCTGCAGCAGCAACCAAAGGGAAGGAACAAAAAGAACAAGAGCAAGACAGACAAGTCCAATACTACTATCGGTAACCTTTTTATTTATTACGCTTTTATAATAATTATCTTGGTCCTAATAATATAAATATTATTTAAATTGTGAAAGACAAAAATATACACTGTCATTAGTTTATTGTGGAACATAAGCAGTTATTACATACCTGTAGAGGCAAAATTGCTAAATTATGTAACCCTCTGCTTTCAATATCTTTTGTGGCCCTTTTTTTTAAAGCAATAACTGCCTCTGCTTGTTAATTGTAATGGTCTTGCACATCAGCTCAGCAGAATTATAGAAATTTTTCCCATTAAAGGCCTGTTTAAACTGAATTTTTTCCAACAAATTCTCCTACAAAACTTTAAGTTTCTTTAATCCATCTTTACTTGAATTGGCAGTGTAGGGGACTGTTGCCTGTGGATTGGTGGAACCTGAAACATGATTTTATAACATTTCCATGCCTAATTTAAAGCTACAACATTTTTTATTGAGGTTCTGTTTGTTCATGAACCACAGCCTTGTTTTGATCAGCCTATAATAGAGCCATGTTATTTAATTAAAATTTTTTAAACTGAGTTCATTTAATTTAAATCTGAGTTCATTTAAACCATTGATTAAAAAAATCACATACTCTAATTTAACATTTAAATCAACAGGTAATACAAGAGGTTTATAAGTCACATCTGCTGTTTAAGAATCTGTAATACTAGATCAATGTCCCTAAATAAGCAATAGTGCGTTATTGTTGTATCTGTTTTAGTTTTCCTTTAACTACATTTAGGGAATATGTAAAAATATCTAATATAAAGTACTACAGTTATTTTTTTTAATTTCTCGAATGGGTAAAGTTCAAGTTAAAACAACTCTGCGCTCTAAGAGCTGTTATGATTTTGTCTAATATGTTAAATTCAGGCGGCACAGTGGCTTAGTGGTTAGTACGTTCGCCTCTCAGCGCTAGGGATTCCCGGTTCGAATCCCCATCTGGGTGGAGTTTCCATGTTCTTCCCGTGTCTGCGTGGGTTTCCTCCGGGTTCTCCGGTTTCCTCCCACAGTCCAAAAACATGGATCAAGTTAATTGAATTCTCAAAATTGCCCCGTTTAGAGTGTGTCTGTGTGAGTGAGTGTGTTCCCAGCGATGGATTGGCGCCCTGTCCTCGGTCTGTCTGCCCAGCGCCCGAGATGTTCTCCCCTGGGTGGGCATGGGGAACCCCACCGCGACCCTAATAGAGGAAAAGCGGAAGATAATGAATGAATGAATGTTAAATTCAGGCGGCACGGTGGCTTAGTGGTTAGCATGTTCGCCTCTCAGCGCTAGGGATTCCCGGTTCGAATCCCCATCTGGGTGGAGTTTCCATGTTCTTCCCGTGTCTGCGTGGGTTTCCTCCGGGTTCTCCGGTTTCCTCCCACAGTCCAAAAACATGGATCAAGTCAATTGAATTCTCAAAATTGCCCCATATAGAGTGTCTGTGTGAGTGAATGTGTGCCCAGCGATGGATTGGCGCCCTGTCCTGGGTGTATCTGCCCAGCGCCCGAGACGTTCTCCTCTGGATGGGCATGGGGAACCCCACCGCGACCCTAATATAGAATAAAGCGGGAGATAATGAATGAATGAACGTTAAATTCAGTATATGAACAATAGTTTTGCAGATGTTTGCTCTCTGTAGAAGAGAACAGAATTTGAGCAGGACCCAAAGCTGTACAACTAGTAGAGCTAACAGTTTGTAACTGAATGAACAGTGTGTGTATGATGAACACATTCCAGCTAATTGAAGTTAATTGTTTGATCTTCATCATCTAAGCGACATTCTGTTTTAACAGATGACGTGTTTCTTCCCAAAGACCTGGATCCCACAGAGATGGATGAGATTGATCGTGAGGTTGAATACTTTAAAAGGTGAAATCTCTTCTAGCTCTCTAAATGGATAATTGTGCCTGAACTTAGTCGACTAACTCTATGGTTTTTGTCCAGGTTTTGCCTCGATTCTGCAAAACAGACACGGCAGAAGGTGGCTGTGAACTGGTCAAACTTCAGCTTGAAAAAGATGCCATCAAATGCAACGCAGTAACGTTCTAGTGTGTATAGAAGATGGAAAAAATAGAATCCTGACTTCCCAACAAGAGTCTGCTCAACAGGCTCGACACTTGATTGGCCTGTGGTCACTGATCTGTAGCCGCTGTATTTCTTGTCTGTTTGGCTGAAGGTCCACCTTCTGTCTTTCTGCTTGTTCCCAATAAGCCACGGGACCGCATAATGCATTATCCTCCACTGGATTCTTTTTTTTTTTTTTTTACTGTATCTGTTGGCTGGGTGAGGTTCAAGTGTCACTGCTCACCTGCCTGCATTTATTTGTAGTGTGTAAATAATAATTTTACAATAAAAAGGTTTTAAATCCCAAACCATGACACACTTCGACCCGTCAGCCCCTAATGTTATTTATTTTAGCCTGCCTCATGTGGTACAGTTATCAGTCTATTCTTGAAAACGGATTACTGCATGGATGTTAATTATAAAAAGGACCAAATGGGTAATAAGTGTCATTTATCTCGCACGTCCATGAACTTACCTATTATGATCAAATCATAGCAGATGCAGATGAAAGGTATCTTGACTTCGTAGTATGCTTGGGCAATATGATGAACATACAGGCTTGGCTTTTTGACACACCATGATTGGTTGACGTCAATGCAATATGTTGACCACTTAATTTTTTTCTTGAAATACCCTCAAATAACAAAAAAGAACAGAAAAGCCCCATGTGATTATACAGACAAATGTAAGATTTGTGACATTGTAAAGTCCACTTCTAATACTATATCCAAGCTGAGTGTCTCAGATTGTGGCACAGAGTGGAAAAGAGTCACCATTTTCCAAGCACCTCAGTCTATTAAAAACCGTTCATGTCCTAGAGGAAGCTTGTAAATCCCAAGTGGTTGTTGACGTACAATGTGGGACTAAAGGGAATGCTCATTCTATTGTTGCACAAACAAGCATAACCCTTTCCTACGACAACCAAAAAAAAAAAAAAAAGAATGATGTGGTCATATTGCCCATTTGTATTTTTGAGCTGATTATTGCTACATAATAAATATTCATGCATGAACTTCACCTAATTTTAGACCCAAGAAATAAATACAAGCTACTGTACTTTTATACTGACCATAAAACAGTTTTGCCGATTCCTGGCCTAGCTTTTAAATGAAAAGAACACTAATGTGTATTGCAATGCATCAGATTACTGTGTAACTCTCAATTACAGTAAGGAGACATTTTTTTGCATTGTACTCCAATAACTGACTGGCAGATGAGTTAGTGACCAAGTTCTCTTATTTTAGCCCTGTGCTTTTGAAAACCTTCTTTTGTGGTTTGATCACTGAAGGTTGGATCAATGTTGCAGTTCTTTCTCTGCTTGCTTCTAAGCCTTTCTGTAGTCACCTGTTGTGTAGTTTGACTAGACAGAGTAAAAATGTGCAACCTTTGGAATGGAGCACATAGTATTCAGTACATTGGTATGTACTTGCTGCACGTGTGTTACCATTTTCATGCACTTAATGAAATGAGTTGAAACACTTTTAATTTGGGATTCTGTTGGAAGTCTGGACCTGTCAGTATGGTGTTGTATCGTGTCCTTTTTATTTGCTTTTGAAGGATTAAGGTGAAAAACAAAATGGATTTTTTTTTAAAAGTCTGAGCTGTTGTCTTCTCTTACATGATGCTATTCAGGTTCTATTCAACTAGGAGACATTATTTTAAACATTTGGAATGTAGATTTGTACTATACCATAAATGGCCAAGTGTATTTTGGCCTTTTTTTATTCTTCACTTTTGATACTGTGAAAATCTTTCTTTCAGAAAGATTAAAACAATACAGTTTTGAAAGAAAATGTTGTGTTTGATTTTGTAGATACCTTTGTAGCTGTTTCTTATCTGTGATCTAAATTAATTTATGATGAATAACAAATGCGTGGAGTTATTTTATCAGTTAAAACATGTCCTTTAGATATTGTCCAAGTTTTTTTTTTCCTTTTATAGATAATGACACTAAAATGTATATAAATTATAAAAAGTTCCTTTATAAAGACCAGAGTTTAGGGGTTTATTAATGAAGTACCTCTGCTCTACATAACACAACCTAACAATCTATTAATTGAAGATTTCTACTATGAAGAAGAGGAGTCCACTCGTCTTCCTTTAGTTGTGGAGGAGTGTGTGAGATCACCAACGGAAGCTTTTTGGCATCATTTTAGCAGTTCTTTCAAACAAAATTTTTCCTTTATGGACTTTTGGTATACAAGCGAGCAACCATGCTCGTAAATGTAAGGTCCTAAATTCACAAAACTAGTAATCATAAATGGAATTGAAGGCATTCTGTTTACGCCCGGGGACATGGGTTACAACAAGTAGGTTGTGTGTTCTATACCTTAAGCTAGGCTCCTTTTTTAGTGCAGTTATGTTCTCCCCACTGTCATGTGGGTTTCCTTTAAGAGAGCCAATTTCTTAGTTTTAAGTATAACCGTCAACTGTTCACAAGTGGAAAAATTGGTTGTGATTTCCGACACCAACTGAGTTGTAACCCAACGTTCACACAATTTAAAACTGTTTAGTTTGTGATAACCCAGGCTTTTACAAGAGTTTAGGTAAATGTAATAAGTCGTATTCCTGAAGGCTACGGAACTGACCTACTGGAACTGGTAACGACTTGAGACACGATACAGCTAATCGTTGTATTTACATTGTCGCTCAGAAGGGGGCGACGTTGCACCTTACCGCCCTAAAAGTCAAACTAGAGGAAGAAGGCAGACTAGTGAAATCGTTATTATTGCGCACCTTTAAACACAAAGCATTTTTTTAAAACTTTAAGTTTCTAATTAAAACTTAGGCGCAATGGACGCCGACATTAAACCGAAAAAAGTAAGTGAACTTAACGTAATAGTCCTGCGAAGGTAAACTTAATAAGTAGCCAATCGTCGTCGGTTAGCATGTGTGCTTACGCTGCGTGTGTTAATGGAGTTCCAAATAAAACTATTTAGGCTCTAGAAAGATGTTTAAAACGTTATACACGGTCAAACGTTTGCTTAGTTAATGCTTTAAAATATGTGCCCTTAACACATTGTTTACAGTTGATGAAGGCTCTAAAACTGAACCTACTCAATAGCTGTTAAGAACTATCAGAAAACTGATATTTACTCAATGTTATCCTCACCGTAATAAACTTTTATTTCTCAGAGAAATTATACAGTAGAAAAGTCTGCGTCCGAGCCCTCAGACGATGAAGACTATGTACCTTATGTTCCTGTTAAAATCAGAAAACAGCAGACGGTATGTCTAACTACTGTTCAGCACTTCTGCATCCTACTGAATACGTGGTTGGTTGCTTAGCACTGCTGTGCTCTGCTATGCTAAAAAAGGTTAAACAGAAATATTAATATATATTTTATAATTATTTTATTTGGGGACAATGTGAGACGGTGGCTTAGTGGTTAGCACGTTCGCCTCTCAGCGCTAGGGATTCCCGGTTCGAATCCCAATCTGGGTGGAATTTCCATGTTCTCCACGTGTCCGCGTGGGTTTTCTCCTGGTTCTCCGGTTTCCTCCCACAGTCCAAAAACATGGATCAAGTCAATTGAGTTCTTGAAATTGTCCCCTAAGGGATGCATTTGTGTGAGTGAGTGTGTGCTCAGCGATAGATTGGTGCCCTGTCCTGGGTCTATCTGCCCAGCGCCCAAGACGTTCCACCCTGGATGGGCATGGGGAACCCCACCGCAACCTTAATATAGGATAAAGCGGGAGATAATGGATGGATGGACAATGTGAGACACAGGCTGGCTACACATCTCGACTCAAGAGCTCTCAAAACCAAAGAACAGGCCCGCAACCATAGTGTATTAATGGACTTATATCTCAGTTTTGATAGTCATGTTAATGCTGTTAGTAGATAAGCTTTTTAGCATCTTAAAAATATCAGTAATATTCGAGACTTCCTCAGTAAACCAGTCTAAGGTGTTGTTAATGGTCTATAATGATTAAATGGAGTGGGACCTGTATATTTATCAGATCTGTCACAGATGAACCAAGCAGATCTTTAGGAACTGGTCTATTAGTCATGACCCTTGTTCAGAACTAAACATGGAGAAGCAGCATTTATTTACTATGCCACTCTCACATGGAAGCAGCTGAATGAGAAAATTAGAAGATCCCCAGACTAAAAATATTCCTGTTTGAGCGGATTTACAGCTTAGTTTAAATTATTCATCCATTCATTATCTTCCGCTTATCCTCTATTAGGGTCGCGGGGAAGTTCCCCATGCCCATCCAGGGGAGAACATCTCAGGCACTGGGCAGATAGACCCAGGACAGGGCGCCAATCCATCGCTGGGCACACACTCACACACTATAGGGGCAATTTTTAAGAATTCAATTAACTTGTTCCATGTTTTTGGACTGTGGGAGGAAACCGGAGAACCCGGAGGAAACCCACGCAGACACGGGGAGAACATGGAAACTCCACCCAGATGGGGATTCGAACCGGGAATCCCTAGCGCTGAGAGGCGAACATGCTAACCACTAAGCCACCGTGCTGCCTAGTTTAAATTAGTATTCACAGTTTGCTCATTCTTTTGTTTATCATTTTATTCAATTCATCTTTTATTATATATATTTTTTTACAAATCATAGATTTGTTTTTATTGCTCTGATTTCTTAATTTTATTCATATTGTCCTTTCTTTTTTTTCTTTTCTTTCTTTTCTTTCTTTTAATGCACTATTTTAATTATTTCATTTACTTTCATTGTTTTTATTACTCTGTAACGCACTTTGAATTGCTTCTGTATGAAAGTGGCTCTATAAATAAACTTGCCTTGCCTCTTGACATTCAGCAGTTGCCTTTTCTAATAACTATACATTCTTTCCACTTTTGTTTAATTTTTGTCATCCATTTGGGTTTTCAGCTACAAAAAGTGCAACGTCTACGAGGAAAAGGTTTAATAGAAGAGGACCAAAAAGAAATGAGTGGAGAACATAAGGATGAAGATGAGGGTCTTGGGCCACGCTCCAACGTCAGCTTACTGGATCAGCACCAGCACCTAAAAGAGAAAGCAGAAGGTATGATACAAATCTGCTTTCATTGATGTAGTTGGAGGCTTCCAGTGTCCTTTTGCAACTGTGATAAATTATGCTAGTACATTCACTTTTTTCAAATTATTAGGTGATCATAAGCTATTTTTGTCTGATAAGTCATTTCCAGCCATATTCCAAATAAATGCGAAAATCTATGAATTCTTACGGACGTTTTCTAATAAAAGGTTGTTGACCATGCACATATTGCCTTTAAATATTACTGCAT
>JAFMOD010001419.1:7209-20130 GCA_019802435.1 Corydoras maculifer
GGGCGTCCCACAGCTGATGGCGCTTTGCATAATCACACTGTGAACTCGTTGTCGCCACCTGCAGGCTGGGAGGAGCAGGTTCTGCCAAATAAACTCCATTTAAACACAAACATCTTTGGCTTGAGAGTTAGGAGACACACTTTGCATAGTTTATCATGTTAATGATGTATACTTAATCACTTTAACGAATGATCAAAGACTTCATCCATAGAGTGGCGATCATGTGACCACAGGGGGCTCTTGGGAGCTCTTGTGTAAGTTTGCTTGAGCATCTTCAGGGTTCCTATTAGGTCTTTGGTTCTCTGTGGAGAAACGAAAATAAGTTAAAATTGAATAAATCAAACCCCCCCCCCTCCCATCCCGCCCCCACCCGAACACCACCCCCCCCCGCAACTGTTCTGCCACCCCCACACCTCCTACGGCCCGTCAGTCAGCCGCCTGGACCTCCATCCTGCACTCGTTATGAAGGAAGGCCACTGGATTCTTGCTCAGTCAGGTGGAAGGGCCGCATCGCGAGGTCCCGCCTCCGAGGACCCGCCTCTGAGATGAAGCCCCCCTCGCAGATCTGAGAGAGGACGCATAATAAATCAGTCATCTGTCTCTCAGCAACATTAAAGTAGGTCGACTATTTCTATTTCCTTCCTTCCTTCGAACCCCGAAGATTCTGCCCGGCAACAGGACCAAGGATGAAGAAATAAATATGTTCGTATAAAATAATCATTTATCTTAATAACTGACGCATTAATAAATAAATTAATTCATTAAAAGTTTTAATCAACGTAATTAAATCTGATCTCCATTAATTACAGCTCACGGTGCAGCAGATGTGCGGCAGATGGGTGGGAGGACGTCAGGAGGTTGTCGTTGACCGTTACCTCAGAGATACCGTGGGCAGTCACATCCTTCTTCCTCTCTCGCCGGTTCCCACGTGGCCGCAGCTGGACGGTCTGCATTCAAACCCGGACTCCGTAATGAGGCATGGGAGGACATGCAGACGCCACATGGGAAGAACACACTGGGAATCAAACCCACAACCCAGGGGGTCGTTCGTACCCGTAGCCATCAAACTCTTTAACTCGTCACTCAGTAATACAAATTTTAATGTACAATACATTTACATTTAGTCATTTTTAATTTTACAATATTGTAATTATGATCAATTATGTGGAATAATACTCTACAATCTGACCCACAGTGCAATATAATTTTTTATTTTTAATTTAATCTATAGGGCGGCACGGTGGCTTAGTGGTTTAGCATGTTCTCCTCTCAGCACTAGGGATTCCCGGTTCGAATCCCCACTAAGCCACCGGTTTATATTTCCAATTAAATATATATATATATATATATAGGCACGGTGGCTTAGTGGTTTAGTGGCACGTTCGCCTCTCATATTCCCGGTTCGAATCCCCATCTGGGTGGAGTTTGCATGTTCTCCCCGTGTCCGCGTGGGTTTTCTCCGGTTTCCTCCCACAGTCCAAAAACATGGATCAAGGTCAATTGAGTTCTCCAAATTGCCCCATATAGAGTGTGTGCCCAGCGATAGATGGTGTCCTGTCCTGGGTCTATCTGCCCAGCGCCTGAAACTTTCTCCCCTGGATGGGCATGGGGAACCCCACCGCGACCCTAATAGAGAATAAGCGGGAGATAATGAATGAATGAATAAACTAATTTTAATCCATGTGAAGAAGTCAGGAAAGAATTTCACTGCTGGCTGTACCGTATATCTACGTACGCGACAAATAAACCCGATTCTGATGCGTTTGCATAACGATGCGAATCGACTTTATTTTAATGATGTACCAAAAAACAAAGAGGTAGGTCCCCATTTTGCACCCAATAACTGTATGTAATAACTGTCTGCTGCTTAATCAGACATCACAGGCGCAATATTTGATTTATTTCACTGCTGTAGGACTGTAAATAACGAAAATAAGATTTATCTTGAAAATATAGATTTCTTTTTAAAAAAATGTATCTTATATTTTAAATCTCTTCTAATGACTGGATACCTTTTCACCCTCTTCTGTATCTGCTGCTGAGAAATGTGAATCTCCCCATTGTGGGACAAAAAGGTTAATCTTATATATTAAAAAAAATAATAATAATAATTCTGATGCGTGAAACAGAGCGATTAAAAACAAAAACCTGCTGGATGAGGGAAGCGTGGTGGTGCAGGAAGCTTAGGAGACTCCACCCGGGACTCTTAAATCACTTCCAACTTTTTATTACTGTAAAACCAGTCATACAGTTGAAACAAAAGACTTTTTAGAAAAGGACTTAAGGCTCCAAGCATTCATTCATTCATTCACATGAACACACAGAGGATTTTCATATTGACACGAAACATTTCATATTGTTCTGTAAAAAAAAAAAAAAAGAAAAAAAAAAGTGTTGAAACATGCCGCAACACTCGCTGGACTCCTTGTAAACTAAGAACATTAAAATATATATAATTATATTTATATATTTTTTAAAAGTGAACTCAAAGGGTACCACAGGCATTAAAAGCACGTAATGAAGTTTTAAGTTTGTAAACCTGCCTCGCTGTCACCCAGCACGACGTCACCAGGTCCGTACGGAGTCCCATTTTATTTATGCAAACTTCAGTCCCGCGATTTTAAAAGCCTCCTGTCGTTTCCATGACATTTACAAAATAAAATAATAATAATAAATCAGTGCAAATACAGAATGCGCAAAATAAGGCCGGGGTTTTGGGGTCTCCATGCTGCGTTTGTGTGCCATTTAAAAGCAAGAGGACTTCTTCTGCACAGCATAATGAGACCGAGCCCTTGTTTGCCCCCATCCCCCCCCCCCTCCATCCTTTTTTCTCTGGTGCATCAGGTCTCCACGCCACGCCACGCCGCGCAGCGGCAATTTGCAAACACGCTGCCGCAAATTTCCGCGCAGTGTCCCATGAACGGCAAACTTAAAAACGCCCCCCCCCCCTCCAAAAAAAAAAAAAAAAAAAAAAAATTGGGGCCCTTAAAGGCGAAAATGTGTCAGGCAGGCTGCCGACTTCTTTGTCCTCTAACGCTGGGTGCGCCACCAATACGGGTGCAGGCATGCGCGCGGTTCTCCACCTCAACACCAGGTCTCTGCTTTCCAAAAAAAACAAATTGAAAGAGAGAGAGAGACACAGAGGGGGAGAGAGACGCCCGTTTTGACATCAGCATTGTGCATCTGCGTCTGGCACCCGGGTCGGAGACGTGCGCTCCACCCTCCCGCTTCAGAGGAGTTTGCAGCACTGCCCGCAGCCCGTGGACGGCCTGGCCCGCTTCTGCAGGGCGGCCCGGGTGGCGGTCTCGAACACCTCCCGCACCCCGTCCTTGGTCTTGGCCGAGCACTCCAGGTAGTCGTAGGCGCCGATGCGCACGGCCATGGCGCGGCCGTCCTCCGGCTTGACCGGCTCCTGCTTCATGCGCGCCAGCTCGTTGCGCACGTTCTCGTCGTTGCGCAGGTCTTTCTTGTTGGCCACCAGGATGATGGGCACGTTGGGGCAGAAGTGCTTGACCTCGGGCACCCACTTCTCCGGGATGTTCTCCAGCGAGTCGGGGCTGTCCACGGAGAAGCACATCAGGATGACGTCCGTGTCCGGGTAGGACAGCGGGCGCAGGCGGTCGTAGTCCTCCTGGCCGGCCGTGTCCCACAGCGCCAGCTCCACCTGCTTGCCGTCCACCTCGATGTCCGCCACGTAGTTCTCGAACACCGTGGGCACGTAGACCTCGGGGAACTCGTCCTTGCTGAAGACGATCAGCAGGCACGTCTTGCCGCACGCGCCGTCCCCGACCACCACCAGCTTCTTTCGGATGGCGGCCATTTCCTCTCCACCTCCAGGTGACGTCAGCACCAATCGATCGATCCTTTGGTTTGAAGTAAATTTATTATTTTATTATTTTTTTTGTTATAGACTCCGCGTCCCGGACTCTGGACTCGGCTGCGTTTCGGGTGAGACGCGGCTGCGCCTCTCTTTATAAAGCGCCTCCCGGTGTTCTTAATATAGCGCTCCAATGGAAGGAGCGCCGATGACGTCACGCCGTCCAGGCGCCACTTCGGATTGGCCGCAGCACCGAAAGAGGGAGCGGGGGCCGCGCCCCCCCCCCTTGCGAGAGCACGTGCGCTCGGGATCCAATAGGAGGCTCCCTTCTCTTCTGCTTTGCGCGCGCGCGCACGCGACGCCGCACGGCCTTTGAATTTGGAGTCGGTGACGTGAGTCGACTCGTCGGGGTCGAATGAGTCGACACATCGAAAAGTCCCATCCATCCATCCATTCATCCTCTACTAGGGTCGCAGGATGGGGAGGGGGGGGGGTTCCCTATGCCCATCCAGGGGAGAAACC
This sequence comes from Corydoras maculifer, assembly GCA_019802435.1. Lineage (NCBI taxonomy): Eukaryota > Metazoa > Chordata > Actinopteri > Siluriformes > Callichthyidae > Corydoras > Corydoras maculifer. The sequence continues at coordinate 11,549 of JAFMOD010001419.1, forward strand.
GAGAAACCCCCCCCTCCCCAATCCATCACTTGGGCCCACTCGCTCAGACAATTACACACTATATGGGGGCAATTTAGAGCATTCGATACACCTTGATTCCACGTTTTTTTTTTTTTTGGACTGTGGGAGGAAACCCCCCAGAGAACCCGGAGGAAGCCTACACAGACACGGGGAGAACATGCAAACTCCCGCCCAGATTGGGTTTCGAACCTGAAGTCCCCAGCGATGCGAGGAGAACATGCCAACCACTAAGCCACCGTGCCGATGTATTGTACGGGAATAAACATTCATTCATTCATTATCTTCCCCTTAATCCTTTAATAGGGTCACGGGAGGGGGGGGGGTTCCCCATGCCCATCCAGGGGTAAACGTTTCGGGCGCTGGGCAGATACACCCAGGACAGGGGGGCAATCTATCCCTGAGCAAACCCTCACATGGGGCAATTTAATGCATTCGATACACCTTGAATCCACGTTTTTTTGGACTGTGGGAGGAAGCCGGAGAACCCGGAGGAAGCCCACACAGACACGGTGAGGACATGCAAACGCCACCCAGATTGGGATTCGAACCGGGAGTCCCCAGCGATGCGAGGAGAACATGCCAAACCACTCAAGCAGAATAAAACATATTTAAATGAGAAACTTTATTATTAGATTTATTTGAACATCAAAGGCTTTGCTGTAAATCAAACGTTTGTTCGTCTTCGCAGACGCCTTCATCCAAAGCGACGTACAAATACAGGGTCAGAACACAGGGCCGCTACAGCGCCCCCTGTAGGGTGAAGGTACGAGGGGCCAGATTCAGAGGTCGTCAATGTCTTGTGGTCTTTGGAAGGTCAGGTGAGGTCATGGTGGATCGATTCAGGACGAACGTCTCACCGAGTGCCTTAAACGTCTTTGTCAGCCGGCGCCACCTCCAGGACGAGCTGGAGGACGACCGTGAGCTTGTCCAGGAGGCCCGGGCACAGTCGAAAGTGGACGAAGGGGACGTAAACCAAAACGCCGCTGAAGTTGAACAGAGCCACGTACAGGAACTCCATGTGGGGGTCGTCCAGAAGGGGCGCTAGAACAAAAAACACGCTCGCCAGCAGAACCAGGGCAGGAACGAAGATAGGAACCTGGAGGAACCACGGACATGGGGTATTAGAACATCCATCCATTCATTAGGGTCATTCATTAGACCTCCATTAGGGTCGCGGGGAAGGGGGGGGGGTTCCCCATGCCCATCCAGGGGAGAACGTTTCGGGCGCTGGGCAGATACACCCAGGGCAGGGGGGCAATCTATCACTGGACACACACTCACTCACTCACTCACTCGCACACACACTCTATATGGGGCAATTTGGAGAACTCAATTGACTTGATCCATGTTTTTGGACTGTGGGAGGAAACCGGAGAACCCGGAGGATACCCACGTGGACACGGGGAGAACATGTAACTTCCACCCAGATTGTGATTCGAACCGGGAATCCCTAGTGCTGAGAGAAGAACATGCCAAACCACTAAGCCCCCGTGCCGCCCCTAATTTACATATATATATTCATTCATTCATTATCTCCCGCTTATCCTCTATTAGGGTCGCGGTGGGGTTCCCCATGCCCATCCAGGGGAGAACGTCTCGGGCGCTGGGCAGATAGACCCAGGACAGGGCGCCAATCCATCGCTGGGCACTCACTCACTCACACAGACACACTCTACAGGGGGCAATTTTGAGAATTCAATTAACTTGATCCATGTTTTTGGACTGTGGGAGGAAAGCGGGGAACCTGGAGGAAACCCACGCAGACACGGGGAGAACATGGAAACTCCACCCAGATGGGGATTCGAACCGGGAATCCCTAGCGCTGAGAGGCGAACGTGCTAAACCACTAAGCCACCGTGCCGCCCCTAATTTACATATATATATTTATATATTTACATATATATATATATATATGAATCATTCTCTCTTACCTTATATGGACGAGGTAGATGAGGATGTTTGATTTTCAGGTGCAGCAGTCCGCCTATCGTCACGCCGTAAAAAATCCATTCTGTAAAACTGTGCAGCAGCGTGGAATCAGAATAAACCTTCGTTATTAACGATACGCAATAATCGTTAAAAAAAAGATCACGCGCCATTCGAAACTCATTAAGTTTAGTCTAAAAGGTTCAAGTAAGAAGGTAATCATGGTCCTTTCGGTGGGTGATTTGCATGTTCGCCACGTCGGTGTGTTTTGTTAGAGCGACATGATGCTGACATATCTTCGATCTGACCTTAATGGAGAAAACCATTACAGGCAGGGGGAGGACATGCAGACTACATTAAGAAAGGATCTGTGTTCGCACCACCAGGAATCGAACCTGTGACTCTCTTGCTGTCACTGCTGTGCTGGTGTGCCACCCAATTAATTGCAAATACCAAGAATCTTTACGTTGTCCCTCTGTCTGCAAATTAAAAGGTTTGAAGGGTCAGATTTCAGCTATTATTGTGTTCTAGGAAGGTGTCCTGTCTCTCCTGGCAACAAAGGTTTGGCAAATCTGATTGGCTGAGCCGTTTGTCCAGCCGTGACGTTATTAACAACACCACACACGAGTCATTATTTTCTGCGTTTTATAATTTGGCCACTAGATGGCAGTGTTTGACCGTTAAAGCAACCAGAGAAGTCAAAACCGGACTATATTACGTCGCGGAAGGTTACGTTATTAACGATTTTGCTTTCAATAAACGAATTTATGCCTCAAAACTTGTTTATTTTAACTATAGTGTGTTTTTAAGCATTTTATAAAAGCAAAAAGACGCTCGAGGTCATGTATTATTGTAAATAAATTATGGGAATGAGGTGTAACTGTACTGCATCGGGCCTAATAACACCTCTTTAAAGTGATTTATTCACAATAATGTCACGCCCTGTTGTACTGTATTGTTTTATTATACGCCGCCGAAGGTAAAACACCGTTTTCCTTTGACGAAGACGTTAGCAGACCGATGGTAGGAACAGTGTGCAGGAAGCAACACCCTGACGCTCGCGTCTTCAGTCACCCCACCCGGAATTATAAGAAATGAGTTTGATTTCATTGTTCGCAACTTTTCTTAAGAGGAGACTTAATTAACGGTGGCGTCATGGCCTTTAACAAAGGACAGACGGGAAGGTGGCGTGGCGTGGCGTGCCTGCTGAAGTTGATTATGCTCTGGAAGTCTCCGGGGATGAGCGAGACGAGGGCGATGATGCTGGAGAAGACGAGCGCCGGTGAAGGACTGAGGTGGCGGACGTGAATCATGGCCAGAATGTCGGGCTGGATCCGCCGCGGGCCGCATGAAAACAAACATGAGACGTCACAGATGGGACACTGTGATATTTAAACAATGACAATAACGTATGAGACGGATGTTCGTATACTCGCAATTAAATAGAACGTAAAGAAGACGTCCTCTGATGCAAACACAGAAATAAGGCCTCACGCTAACAAGAACGAAGAATTTTATAAAGAAAATAATGTTTTAGGCGTCACGGTGGCGTAGTGGTCATGTCCTCCCTGTGTCCGTGTGAGTTTCTCCAGTTTCCTTAGTCCAAAAAACATGTATTTAAGGCTCTAAATTGCCCCATATAGTCTCTTTGTGTGTGTGAGTGAATGCCCGCCCAGCAATAGATTGGGGCCCTGTCCAGCACCCAAATAATTCTCCTGTATGGGCAAAGGGGAACCCCCACCCGCGACCCCAGTAGAGGATTAAGCCTAAGTCCATCCATCCATCCATTATCTTATCCTCAACTAGGGTCGCGTGGGGGGGGTTCCCCATGCCCGTCCAGGGGAGAACGTTTCTGGCGCTGATCAAACACACCCAGGACAGGGGGGCAATTTGTATATGGGTCATTTTGGAGAACTCAATTGACTTAATCCGTGTTGTTGGACTGTGAGAAAAAAACGGAGAACCCGGAGGAAACCCACGCGGACACGGGGAGAACGTGGAGACTCCACCCAGATGGAGATTCGAACCGGGAATCCCCAGCGCTGGGAGGAGAACATGCCAAACCACTATGCCACCGTGCCGCCCTCCCTAAATATGTATATATAATGAATATATATATACTATGAATTTTGTCTCACCATGTGTCCCTCTCGAGCCGCCACGAAGCAAACTCGTCCTCCACTGAAGAAGGAACCGTTTAAGGATCCCAATGAGGACAGCGCCGCTGCAACGGAGATCATCCAGCCCCAGCTGCCCAGCACCTTCCTCCTGTCCCCCACACATTACATCAGATTAAAGGATTAACAAACTTAGATTAGATTTCTGTTTCTACGCTCACTGTCCATTCCATCATCTGCACTGAGCCTACAGATGGACAGATGGACTTTGTAGTCCTAACATGCCATCTGATTTTCCTCTTTACTCCATTCTTTGAAGACCAGGACCTCCCGTGGAGCACGTGTGATCAGGGTGGTGGATGTTGGGATACTCGACGTAATTAGTTAATTAGTGTGGACGGAGACATCTGTGTCTTACCCCCAGGCCACTGATACAGCGGTGGACTGGACCATCTCTCCTGGTGTCAAAACAGCCAGATAGCTCACATTGACCAGCAGGTAGAGGACGGTTACCATGGGGATGGCAACCAGCAAAGCTCTGGGTAGATTGACCTTCAACGAAACAACCATACGACGATATTTACGTCTCGTCATGATGACCGTCTCGTGTATTTATAGACAAACGGTTTATAAACCCGTCAATACGACAAAACCCGAATGAAATGATTTAGAGTTTGGCTCCAGGGCGGCACCGTGGCTTAGTGGGTTGGCATGTTCTCCTCTCAGCATTAGGGATTCCAGATTCAAATCTCCATCTGGGTGGAGTTTCCGTGTCCTCCCCGCGTCCGCGTGGGTTTCCTCCGGGTTCTCCGGTTTCCTCCCACAGTCCAAAAACATGGATCAAGTCAATTATCCATCCATCCATTATCTCCCGCTTTATCCTCTATTAGGGTCGGGGGGGGGGGTGAACGTTTCGGGCGCTGGGCAGATACACCCAGGACAGGGCGCCAATCTATCACTGGGCACACACTCACTCACACAGACACACTCTATATGGGGCAATTTGGAGAACTCAATTGACCTTGATCCATGTTTTTGGACTGTGGGAGGAAAGCGGGGAACCTGGAGGAAACCCACAGGGACACAGGGAGGACATGGAAACTCCACCCAGATGGGGATTCGAACCGGGAATCCCTAGCGCTGAGAGGAGAACGTGCCAAACCACTAAGCCACCGTGTCGCCGGATCAAGTCAATTAAATTCTCCAAATTGCCCCATAGAGAATGTGTATGTGTGTGTGAGTGTGTGTGTGCCCAGCGATAGATTGGCGCCCTGTCCTGGGTGTATCTGCCCAGCGCTCCAAATGTTCTCCCCTGGATGGGCATGGGAACACCCCCCCCGCGATCCTAATTTAGGATAAAGCAGAAGATAATGGATGGATGGAGGGATGGATGGCGTTTGGCTCCAAATCATTACATCCAGAGACCACTGAGACCTTCACACATCGTCGTTACCCAACGTTACGCCTACAGAGCGTCTGTCGTTACCTCGGGACGTTGAATTTCCTCTGTGACCGTGTTCAGGTTGTTCCATCCGCTGTAGGACCACAGGCACTGATAGAAAGCCACTCCGATGGCACTCATCCCGTAATTGGTGCCGTCGAAGAGATTTTGGAAGTTGCCGGTGTTTCCTCGGAATAGTATCACCATCCCGCCGATGAAGATAACCACCAGCGCAAAGCACTTGGCCGCCATGAGGAATATATTAACCGCCATGGCATAGCGCACGTTCAGGCAGTTCAATGACGTCAACAGCAAGATGGAAAAGGCAGCCACACACTTGATCACCGTGTCGGGGGGCGTGCAGTCCTCATAAAAGGGCGCCACGGCGTTCTGCCCGAAGCTGAGCGCCAGTCCCGCCATGCTGGCCGGTCTGGCCAGGAGATTGGAGGAGAAGGCGAAAACAAAAGCCATGAGGTTGCCCGAAGTGCGCAGTATGTAGACGTACTCTCCTCCAGACTCCTGGATCACGGTGCCCAGCTCGGCGTAGCTCAGCGATGCCAGCATGGCCAGCACCCCGCAGGACGCCCAGATCAGCAGACTGGCCCCCGGGCTCCCGATGTTGACCAGCACGGTCTGAGGGGACATGAAGATCCCAGAGCCGATCATCATCCCCGCGATCAGGGACACCCCGCCCAGGAGCCCCACCTCCTGCTTCAGACGGAGCTTCTCGTGTCCGGCGCCGTCCATGTCTTCGGCCGCGGCGTGGAACCACTTTAAAGATGATCGCGGGTGTGAGAATGCCCCCCCCGAGCTGGTATGCAAGTCATGGAGGTTAATGGTTACAGGTTTAAGCCTTTAAACCCGATGAAACATTCATTTAACATGTCGCTCTCTACGTCTTTAATTCAGCTCCTGTTATTCTGTAACCATTCGTCCAGACGACGGGGCTTCGTGGACGCCGGACACGATGGACGCGATGACCTCGAATGCTTTAAAGACGCCAAGAACACCAATAAGGAACCAAATACTGAAATCTGTTTAATCGATATGCCAGTGTTTAGTTTGGAACGATGCCACAGTGGACCGAAATGAGGCATTGATTTACTTTATATTAAATTCATTCATTCATTCATTCATTATCTCCCGCTTTATCCTCTATTAGGGTTGTGGGGGGGTTCCCCATGCCCATCCAGGGGAGAACGTCTCGGGCGCTGGGCAGATAGACCCAGGACAGGGCGCCAATCCATCGCTGGACACACACTCACTCACACAGACACACTCTATATGGGGCAATTTGGAGAACTCAATTAACTTGATCCATGTTGTTGGACTGTGGGAGGAAACCGGAGAACCCGGAGGAAACCCATGCAGACACGGGGAGAACATGGAAACTCCACCCAGATGGGGATTCGAACCGGGAATCCCTAGTGCTGAGAGGCGAACGTGCCAAACCACTAAGCCACCGTGCCGCTTTTATATTAAATTTATATTTGTATTGCACCTTTCCATATACCGTATTTTCCGGACCACGAGGTGCACCGTACTATAAGGCGCAGTCTGAATTAGGGACTCTATTTCTTTACGGTACTTATTCTGTACGGCAGCGTGTTATAAGGCACTTACTAAAACATACGATCTACAAGAAAAGTAAAGGATGCAAAACGCTGATTTATAATTGAAGTTTATTCTACTACTTGATAAAACACACATTATTTTAATCCTCTTCTCCCACAAATCCATCAAAGTCCTCGTCTTCTGTGTCTGAATTAAAAAGCTGTGTCTCTATCGAGGACTCCGGTGTCCCCCCTCATCGATTTCCGAGTCCGTCTCGTCTCCAGGCGGCTGTTCGGCGACGATGCCGGCTTTCGTGAAAGCTCGGACGACGGTCCCAGCAGAAACCTCAGCCCAGACGTCCACAATCCGTTCACAGACGGTGGTGTAACTCGCCCCGCCGCTGCCTCCCGAGTTTTAGTAAACGTGTGTTCGCCGTCTATCATCCGACCTCTTCAACTAATTCAAAACTCTGCAGCCCGACTTGTGTTTAACCCCCAAGCGAACTCATGTCCCCCCTTTACTCACTTCCCTCCATTGGCTCCCTGTAGCTGCTCGCATTCAGTACAAGTCACTGACTCCAGCATACAGAACCATTTCTGGATCTTCCCCCTCCTACCTTCACCCCATCTTTCCTAAATACACTCCGACCCGTTCTCTTCGCTCCAGCGATGATCGCTGCCTGACGGTTCCACCTCACCGAGGAGCTAATTCGCACTCCGTGGCGTCCACCACTGCAAAATGGTGGAATGCTCTTCCCAAATCTGTCCGTAAGGCAAAATCACTAAACATTTTTAAAAAATTACTGAAGACACATCTCTTTAACAAATACCTGTTGTTAGGTTTGATGAATTTACAGTAGAGTTGGTTTTCTTCATGGCTTCTGACTTGTGGTGTCTCATTTGTAAGTCGCTTTGGATAAAAGCGTCTGCTGAATGACTAAATGTAAATGTAATCCGTCGCTCCCACGGCGCCCGCAACTTCACTTTAAACGCCCCGTTTACACCGATGTCCAGCGGTCGGCGTTCTTTATTTAATCCTCCCGGAATGACGGCGAGCTCCCAATTCATTTTCAGTCGCACAACAAGACTTTTATAGAATTTGGAACTCCGTACACGTATAAGGCGCACCGGATTATAAGGCGCACGTCCGATTTCTGGGAAAATTTTAGGCTTTTGGGTGCGCCTTATAGTCCGGAAAATACGGTATATTTCATACTATAATATATGTATCATATTGTACAGCAAATATGTTTTTTGAAAAAATAACTGTATAAATTGTAAATACATTCATTCATTATCTTCCGCTTTATCCTCTATTAGGGTCGCGGTGGGGTTCCCCATGCCCATCCAGGGGAGAACGTCTCGGGCGCTGGGCAGATAGACCCAGGACAGGGCGCCAATCCATCGCTGGGCACACACTCACTCACACAGACACACTCTATATGGGGCAATTTTTGAGAATTCAATTGACTTGATCCATGTTTTTGGACTGTGGGAGGAAACCGGAGAACCCGGAGGAAACCC
>JAFMOD010000142.1:15103-25173 GCA_019802435.1 Corydoras maculifer
AAAAAAAGGTCTGCTGAGGCAGCAAAAGCATTTAATACTCAACAAACAGCGATCTGAGCCGCGGCCACGAACCGACACCGCGCTCGTGTGACCTACATACTGACTGAGGAAGAATTTTTGGACTACGGGACGGTGGGAGGGGGGGGCAGCAGCGAGCGCAGGGTCATTCCGCCGACGGTAAATAAATAGAGAGTTCTCCTCTCCACTGCCCTCTCGCCTCCAAGAACCTACAATGTAACGGAACGTACCAGCGGAACGATGGAGGTTCACCTCTCTCACCCGACATCGGTGTCTGACCGCACACACCGTCCACAGAACCAACTTTTGGAACGGTCGGTCCATCTATGTGCCGGTGGGAGATGCTTGATTGACGGCTCTGGTTTCAACTACGTTGGGTGGAGATTGTGAGACACCCAACATCGGTGTCTGACCTCCATATACATCTTGTAGGAGCTTGGAGGGTGGAACCCTGACCTCAAGCTCATCCTTTAACTGTGAGATGAATGAGGAGCGAAGAACATGAGTCCGGTCCTTTTATCCAACACCGGTGCCTGACCCCACAGATACCCCACAACCTCATCCTTTAACTTTGAGAGGGTGGAACCCTGACTTCAACCCCATCCTTCACTTTAACCCATTGAAAATTGGTAGCTGACCTCAGGGATACCCCACAACCTTTGAGATCAATGAGGAACGAACATCATGAGTCCGGTCCTAACATCAGTGCCTGACCTCACAGACACCCCTCTGGAGAAACAGGCACTTACCTCACAGACACGCCCCAAAATATTATACCTGGGACAGTGGACAGATGATGAGCCCGGTCCTTTCACCCAACATCGGTGCCTGACCTCAGAGATACCCCTCAGGAGGAACAGGCACTAAACTCACAGACAGTTTAATGAGAGGGGTATCAGTGAGGTCTGGCACCGATGTTGGGTGCCTTTTAAGGGCTCTGCTTGTCCAGCTGGAACACAAAAGTTCCGTCCCTAAAGGTTCTTCAGGGACTATGGAGAACGTTCCGGTACCATCGTCCGATGGCAAAAGTGACAATACTTCAAAGTCCAAAGGGAAGCGGGGAAATCTTGCTGACATAGAACCCGTGCTGCAGAGTCAAGGCCTTGAAGATGAAGGAGGAGCGACGCGTCAGCGCTCCTGTGGAACCCGTTCGGTCCTACAGTCGAGCAGCGGAACGATGATGAAAGGGAGCCGGCGCGACTGATCGGCGCCACCGCAAACGAAGCAGGTGTCCGTGTTAACGGAGGCTGCGGAACGCCGAAGAACCGCAAAGTCAGGAGAAATGAGGGTCTTCATCTACCGCATCAATTAGGTTAACGAGAAAACAAGTTGCAGGGTGGCTCCGAGGTTCTGCAGGTTGGATCCTGACTCGTTTCTCTATAAAACTTTCCCCATTTCTAAGGTCTCTACAGCTACGGAACCAAGAAGATGCCAAGGTTCTGCAGGTTGGACCCCGATGCGATTCTCTGCAAACAATCCCATTACAAAGGTCTCTACAGCAATGGAAACAGGAAGATGAAGGGTAGCGCCAAGGTTCTGCAGGTTGGACCCTGACTCGGTTCTCCACAAACAATCCCATTACAAAGGTCTCTACAGCAATGGAAACAGGAAGATGAAGGGTAGCGCCAAGGTTCTGCAGGTTGGACCCTGACTCGGTTCTCCACAAACAATCCCATTACAAAGGTCTCTACGGAACCAAGAAGACGCAGCATGGCCTTAAGGTTCTCCAGGTTGGACCCTGACTTGGTTCTCCACAAACAATCCCATTACAAAGGTCTCTACAACTACTGAACCAAGAAGACGCAGCATGGCCTCGAACTTCTTCAGGTTGGACCCTGACTCGGTTCTTTACAAACAATCCCATTACAAAGTTCTCCACAGCTATGAAACCAAGAAGATGCACGGTGGCACAGAGGTTCTGCAGGTTGGACCCTGACTTGGTTCTCCACAAACAGTCCCATTACAAAGGTCTCTACAACTACGGAACCAAGAAGACCCAGCATGTCCTTAAGGTTCTTCAGGTTGGACCCTAACTCGGTTCTCCACAAACAGTCCCATTACAAAGGTCTCAACAGCTACAGAACCAAGTGGCATTGAGGTTCTGAAGGTCAGACCCTGATTCGGTTCTCCACAAACAATCCCATTACAAAGGTCTCTACGGAACCAAGTAGACGCAGCATGGCCTTTAGGTTCTCCAGGTTGGACCCTGACTTGGTTCTCCGCAAACAATCCCACTACAAAGGTCTCAAAAGCTACGGAACCAAGAAGACGCAGCATGGCCTTAAGGTTCTCCAGGTTGGACCCTGACTCGGTTCTTCACAAACAATCCCATTACAAAGGTCTCTACGGAACCAAGAAGACGCAGCATGGCCTTTAGGTTCTCCAGGTTGGACCCTGACTCGGTTCTCCACAAACAATCCCATTACAAAGGTCTCTACGGAACCAAGAAGACGCAGCATGGCCTTAAGGTTCTCCAGGTTGGACCCTGACTCGGTTCTCCAAAAACAGTCCCATTACAAAGGTCTCTACAACTACGGAACCAAGTGGAATTGAGGTTCTGAAGGTCAGACCCTGATTCGATTCCCCACAAGCATTCCCATTACAAAGGTCTTAACAGTTACGGAACCAAGAAGAAAAAAAAAAAAAAGGGAAATGGGTTCTATCGACGTCCTGGTCGGATCCAAAGGCGGCGGTTAGCGGTGGACACGGCGCGTTAGGCACTAAGGCTCCGGTTTGAAAAGCCTGGGGATTAGATGGAGAACCGCAGATGAGTCAGGCTCGCCTTCTCAGGCTGATACTCCAAGAACGGGATTTCGCGAGAGAGCGAGGGAACGAGGCGCCAATGCGAGACCAAGGGGGAGAACGATGAGGATCAATTACCTCACCTCAGGGACAGGGCTTCATCCAGTTCTCATCTACAGCTGCCACGACGTTCTGCCGGTTGTAGGTGGAGTCCTCGTGGAGTGCAGGTCCACACGCACCTTCCGTTTGGTAATTCAATTACAGACTCTCGGGTTTTGGGTTCTCCCTCACGTTCTTAACGACGCCTCGTAAACCCCTTATAAACAGAGGAACCGAGGTAAGGACGAGTTGATGAGGGGACGAGGAGACAAGCGTCGTTCCGCACCACCTTCCGTTTGGTAATTCAATTACAGAACCTTGGGTTTTGGGTTCTCCCCCACGTTCTTAACGATGCCTCATAAACCCCTTACAGTATAAACAGAGAATCCGAGCTGAAGACGAGTCGATGAGGGGACAATGGGACGAGAGGACAAACAGAGGAACCGAGATAAACGCTCGCACTTTGTTTGGTAATTCAATTACAGACCCTTGGGCTTTGCTTTGTCCCCTCACGTCCTCGCGACGCCTCGCAAACCTCCGATAAACTGAGGAACCGAGGTAAAGACGAGTTGACGAGGGAACAAGGAGTCCAGGAGACATTGGGACGAGGGTACAAGCGCCGTTTCGTGCGTACCTTCCGTTTGTTAATTCAATTACAGACTCTTGGGTTTTGGATTTGTCCCCTCACGTCCTCGCGATGGCTCGCAAACCTCCGATAAACTGAGGAACCGAGGTAAAGACAAGTGGACAAAGGAACAAGAGGACAAGCGCCATTCCCCGCGCACCTTCCATTTGTTAATTCAATTACAGACCCTCGGGTTTTGGGTTCTCCCTCGTAAACCCCCCATAAACAGAAGGAACCGAGGGAGACCAGGAAATGAGGAGACGAGGGGACGAGAGGACAATCTGCCTCCATTCCTTCACACAAAGCTTTTTTTTTTTTTTTTTCCCCGACGTTTCGTGAGCCTCTCGATTTTAAGCGCCGACCATGTTAAGCTTCCATGTAGAACCCGGGCTCCATAGAGGAGGCTCCTTTGTGGACTTAAATACACCCCAATGTGTCCCTCAACAAAAGCCTCTCCCGTCCTTTCTCACTGGCTCTTTTTTAAGGCTTTAAGTTGAGGTGGTCTGTGGGTGGTGGACGTTTTTTTTTTTTTTTTTTTTTTAATCAAGCATTAGCGGCGCTCCCCATTCAGCGGCGCGGCGACTATAAAAATTCATCAGGATTAAAATGCCCTCACAAGCAAAATTAAAGTTCCTAAAGTACACAATGGGGCCTGTATCTTTTTTAACATGTCCCCCGGGGCCTTGGGAACAGGATTGTTTCCGGACAAAGTGGTCCCCGCCGGGACAATGGCCACCTTTCAGGCCCTGCACGCGGACCGTCTTTAAGGACTTATTTCACATATCAATCAAAGATTCGAAATAAAAAAAAATATATAAAAAAACCTGGGCGAGTGAAAGGAGCGAGAGAGAGAGAGAGAGAGAAAGACCTTGATCCGTAGGGTCCGAGTGGTGCTTCAACCTGCGAACCGACGGAAAACGGGACGATTCAGGGACCCGCCAAGGGTGCAGGGAACCTTCCATCCATCCACTATCTTCTGCTTTTATCCTGTAGTAGGGTCGGGGGGGTGGGGGGGGGGGGTTCTTCATGTCCATCCAGGGGAGAACGTTTCGGGCGCTGGGCAGATACACCCAGGACAGGACGCCAGTCTATCACTGAACACACACTCACTCACACAAACACTCTATATGGGGCAATTTGGAGAACTCAATTGACTTGATCCATGTTTTTGGACTGTGGGAGGAAACCGGAGAACCCGGAGGAAACCCAAGCGGACACGGGGAGGACATGGAAACTCCCAGATAGGGATTTGAACCGGGAATCCCCAAAGCTGAGAGGAGAACATGCTAAACCACTAAGGAACCTGATGCCTCTTAAATACCTTGCCCGTCAGACGTTTGAGAACAGCGTTAGACAGAACGTAGATCTCTCGCGGTGCTCGGCCCGGCTAATCGCGGCGGGATGAATGGGGCGCGGGGCGGCGGTAATTCCAGATTACATCTGACCGGCTCGGCCTCGCCGCGGCGAGAGAGACGTATAAATATAGCGTTGGCAGACAGGTGGATTAATGAGGCTCCTTAAAGGCCTCGTTTATAGGTCAGCGGCTGCAGGGCCGCCTCATGCCCCAAAATCAGCTCATCTACCTCTCAATTCATTACAGCTGAGAGAGAGAGAGCGAGGGAGGGAGGGCGAGAGAGGATGAGGCCGATAGACGGAACAAGATTAAGCGGGAAGGTCAGGAAATAAACCAAGTAAGGGCGTGCCTTAAAGTCCTTGGGTTCCCAGCTTCCTGGGACGTTTGAACGGGTTCGGAAGTGAGGGACGGGACGCAGAACGTTCTACAGAGATGCTGCTGACTGTTTTCTTTTGGGGTGTTGCCTCATTTCCGGGAGGGGTCCTCAGTTCAGGCGATTACCTGCAGGACGCCCCCAATGGACGTCTATAGTTTTCCAATTGTTAAATACGGGTCAGGCGACACAGTGGCTTAGTGGTTTAGCATGTTCTCCTCTCAGCTCTAGGGATTCCCGGTTCGAATCCCCATCTGGGTGGAGTTTCCATGTTCTCCCCGTGTCTGCGTGGGTTTCCTCCGGGTTCTCCGGTTTCCTCCCACAGTCCAAAAACATGGAACAAGTTAATTGAATTCTCAAAATTGCCCCCTATAGAGTGTGTGTGTGAGTGTGAGTGTGTGCCCAGCGATGGATTGGCGCCCTGTCCTGGGTCTATCTGCCCAGCGCCCGAGACGTTCTCCCCTGGATGGGCATGGGGAACCCCACCACGACCCTAATAGAGGATAAGCGGGAGATAATGAATGAATGAATGAAATACGGGTCACCTGATCACCACACAATCTGTAATAAGGGCGTGCCTTGATTCCTCGGGATCCCAGCTTCCTGGGACGTTTAAACAGGGTTCGGAAGTGAGGGACGGGACGCAGAACGTTCTAAAGGTGTTGTCAATTTCCGAGAGGTGTCCTCACTTCTTCACCCATGGTTCTGCCGGAGCACCTCGGCTACGACGATTACAAGACGGAACCTGGATTTCTATTGGACCGGCGGTCCTGCAGAACGCCCTCTATGGACTCAATGTTCTCCCCGTGTCCACATGGCTTTCCTCCGGGTTCTCCCGGTTCCTCCCCACAGCTCAAAATCATTCAAGGTAAATTGGCTGCTCCAAATTACCCCTGTATAGTGTCTACAGTGTTCCCAGCAATGGATTGCCCTCCTGTCCTGGGTGTATCTGCCCAGCCCCCGAAACGTTCTCCCCTGGATGAGCATGGGGGAACCCCCCCCCCCCACACACACACACACACACACACGACCCTAATAGAGGTTTAAGCGGAAAACTTTTTGGGATAAAGCGGAAGCAACTTTTTAGTTTATTATTAAATTGATTACATTCGAATTGAACTGAATTGTCGTCAAGGTTAGGCCTTCCTCTTACCGATTCGGGAGGAGGGTGGTAACCGTGGAGAGGCTCCACCCTCATGCTTCAACCTTGTGCTCCCCAGATCAGCAACATCAGCGATTTCTTGTTGCGCCACTTGGTTTGAGGTTGCGATCCAAGGAGACCCTCTGGCGTCCGGTGGCCAAGTCGGGAATTCAATAAATAACCTCGCGGACGTTTCATTACGACTCATTCCATTGCTTCTATTAGAGGAGTGAGCGAGTGAGCGAGGTAGAGAGAGAGGAAGAGAATTGTCACGTAGCCTACCTCATCATTTGAGCGGTGGATGTAGTCGTGAAATTGGGGCACAGCTTCTTTGGACAGGGGCTTTGATAGGGTATTACATTAAAGCTAATTAGATCATAGTAATAGCTTTAGGGCTCCTATGATAGATGCGGGCCCCCTGGACCTCCGTGTACATTTTCTTAATATTTTAGCTTGTGTGCAGAGCGCGAATTCATCTTTTTGCACGAGCCTGTGGAAGTGACACGGGACCTCGACACTCCGGCGGAGGGAAGGGCTGAGGAAGATACATGAAGTGGAGGAGTGGGTCTTTGTCAGCGCCGCGGAGACACGCTGTACGTCGCATGCCAAGAAAACGTCGCCAGGCACCGAGATCGCGCCGGAGTGCGCTCGTCTTGAGTTACGGCGTGCCGTCACCTTGGCATTGTTGCAGCCGTACGCAAAGTCGCAACGCTCATTCTTCAGGAGTTCCATTAGTTCTTGGCTGGCCGTGGTGGAGGCAGGGCGGAGTCGGGGCGGAGCCAAAAGGGGGGGCCCACTCTGGGGCTTGGTGTCTTCTTCGGAACATCCCATAGACCTTCAGAAGTTCACGACTTGAGGGTGAGGTGCGCCTACAGGAGCTTCAACTACAGCCCATTCCAAGTTGGTACCACTTTTGGAGCGTTTGTGACGTCTAAAAATACTGTTGGACGATGGGGGGTGGGGGGTTGGGGGTCATTTCCAGTATGCTTTGATCAAAAAGGTCAGAACCCAGAGTTGGGCATGATACAGCACCCCCTGGGGCAACGACGATAAAGGGTCTTCTCCAGGAGTTCCATTAGTTCTTGGCTGTGTCCGTTGCGGCGATGGTGGAGTCAGGGGGGAGCCAATGGAGGGGTCCACTCTGGGGCTCGGTGTCTTCTTCGGAACATCGCATAGACCTTCAGAAGGTCAGGACTTGAGGGTGAGGTACACTTACGGGAGCTTCAACTACAGCCCATTCCAAGTTGGTACCACTTTTGGAGCGTTTGTGAGGTCTGAAACTACTGTTGGACGACGGGGGTTGGGGGTCATTCTAGTACGCTTTGATCAAAAAGGTCAAAACCCAGAGTTGGGCATGACACAGCACCCCCTGGGGCAACGACGGTAAAGGGTCTTCTTCAGGAGTTCCATTGGTTCTTGGCTGGCCCTGGTTAAGCCAGGCTGGAGCCGGGTATAAGTTCCTCTGCCTAAACGTCAGGATTATTATTAGAACCGGTTTTAGGAAAACACAAATTGGGTGACCGAGTGCGCGGCGTGTTCCCTGGCGGCGGAAACGTGTGATTCCATGGCGTGGCGCGGTGGCGCCCGCGGGGCAGGGCCCGATTCAGAGCGCATTAGTGCTGGGTCATGCTGCCATTCACATCCCGCTTCGGTTCTCCAGCGCCGATCCACCACCCATATTACCCCCCCCCCTTTCTCTCTCTCTCTCGCTCGCCCCTCGCTCTCCCCTCGCCTCCCTCTTCCTCAAATTCTATGTTTTATTCTGTATTAAAACGCGCACCGGGGCGTTCGCCGGGTGCCGGAGCCCTCTTGACCCGCCCGTACGGCGCGGCGGCGGCTGGCGGCGCGTTAATGTGCGCCGGGGCCACATCCGTCACGGCGGCGCACCTTGAGGGCGTCTCTTAAACGGCGAGATCGGGTCGTTATGTGGCATTAACCTCATTAGAAAACACTCTTTAAAGGCTGAGAGATAAAATTGATTTGCAGCTGCCATTCCCACCACTGCTCCTCCGATCAATTCTTAAACCATACCGTTTATGGGGCAGTTCGGCGTCCGGTGACGACCCCGCCGCTCTCTGCCCGCCCGCCCGCCCGCCTGCCAGTGTGTGTCCAGTTCAATGTGCTTAAAAAGTGAAAAATACCTTCCATAAGCCAGTCGTCCAATCAGAATACAGGAATATGGTCGCTATGTAAACGCCACTAGTGTGTGTGATGGGAATCCATCTGCTCGGCTATATGACTATGACTATGTGTGTGTGTGTGTGTGTGTGTGTGTGTGTGTGTTTACATATCTGTACGTGTGAGTACATGTCAGCAGGTCCAGCCTCGGGCGGTCGCCGTTGCCGTCGCCGTGCCAACGCACGGCTATAACTCTTTGATAAATCGATAAGGCCTCGCGCCCTTCGCCATCCGCGAGATTGCTCTCCGAAGGATGAATAAAATACGGCTCGCTATCGTTTCCAGGCCCGCCCGAGCCAAAATAGCCGACCTGGCCCACTGTCGCCGCCCTCAATGGCGACGGAATAGGTTGCCGTTTCCGTGCCGACGCACGGCTATATCTCTTTGATGAATCAATAAGGCCACTCTCTTCACCGTTTCCAAGCCCGTCCGAGCCAAAATGGCCGACCTGTCCCAGGGTCGCCGTCCTCACTGGCGACAGCATCGTGGGGGGAGGAGCCACGCCTCACGCGTCTCCCTCAGAGTTCGCGGCATGTTGAAATCACGCGGCCCCTTAATAATTCCGAGCTGTTCCGCCGCCGTGGCGTCGGGGTCGGTAGCCGAACATCCGAACATCTTCCCGCGCCGCGCCCATTTATGACACATTATAATTTCGCGCCGTCGCCGCGGCTTCGGGAGAGCAAAGGAGACGCCGTCACGCCGCCGTATGGAGGTGTGCAGCTGCCGGGGCATCGTGACTTCAGTATAAATAGATCTGAATCAACGTGGCGCCTCGTTTTTAGAACGCCATCCGCAGGCGAGCGCTACTTTTCCCCCCACACCTCTCCGGCACATTCGCGCCGAGCTGCGCAGATGGCCCCCCCGACTCTTTAACGGGTCGCTGTTATGCGAGGGCGTCGGCGCGGGCCAGATCTCCACTCGGCGCCGCCGCGCAACCTCTCGCACAAGTGCGAATGTGCGAGAGCGCTTCACCTGATGAAGGTTCCAACACCCAGACGGTGCACGGGAATGTTATGACATCACAATGTTTTTTCTCTCTTCTGCAGATGTTTCCATCACCCGTCCATCAAACCGCCCAATCACCCGTCCATCCGACCGCCCGGTCACCCGTCCATCCGACCGCCCCATCACCCGTCCATCAAACCGCCCAATCACCCGTCCATCCGACCGCCCCATCACCCGTCCATCCAACCGCCCAATCACCTCTCCATACGACCGCCCAATCACCCGTCCATCCAACCGCCCAATCACCTCTCCATACGACCGCCCAATCACCTCTCCATACGACCGCCCCATCACCCGTCCATACAACCGCTTAATCATCTGTCCACCCAATCACCCAATTATCTGTCCACCCACCCACCCGTCCACTTAAACACCCCATTACTCGTTCACCCAACCACCCAATCTCCTACAAACCCACCTAAGCAACCACCCAATCGCCAAATCACTCACCCACTCATCCATCGAAATGCCCAATCACCCGTACACTCAACTGCACAATCACCCACAAACCCACCCAACCAACCACCCAATCACC
>JAFMOD010000142.1:30744-47451 GCA_019802435.1 Corydoras maculifer
CTTTCTCTCTCTCTCTCTCTCTCTCTCTCACTTTCTCTCTCTCGCTCTCTCTCTCTCTCGCTCCCTCTCTCGCACCAGCAGAGCTTTAAATATTTCATTTTTTAAACATATGTATCGGGGGTGGGGGGGGTGGGGGGGTGGGGGGGTGTCTCTCTTTGTACTCGGGTACAATGTGCCTTTGGGGGGGGGGGGGGTGTCCCGCGTGCATCATCTCTGTATCGATGCGATATTAAATTTCAATATCAGATGTCAAAAGGTACAAAATGAAAGATCAAAGTCTGACTGACTGAATTATTAATGAGCCTCTCCTCCAATCAGGACGCTCCTAACCTCAAGTACAGTTTGATACTGGCAGCGTTTCAAAGCTCCAGTGACAGTCTGTCTCTCTCGCTCGCTCTCTCTCTCTCTCACTTCATGTCTTTCTTTCACTTCATGTCTTTGTCTCTTTTTATTCTCTCTCTCCCTCTCTCGCACACCCCGTCTCTCTCTCTCACCCTCTGTCTCTCTCTCACTTCATGTCTCTCTCTCTCACCCTCTGTCTCTCTCTCACTTCATGTCTCTCTCTCTCACCCTCTGTCTCTCTCTCACTTCATGTCTCTCTTTCACTTCATGTCTCTCTCTCTCTTTTCTTTATGATTCTCTCTCCCTCACCCTCTGTCTCTTTTTCAGTCTCTCTCTCTCATTTTATGTCGCTCTCTCACCCTCTGTCTCTCTCACCCTCTGTCTCTCTCTCACTTCATGTCTCTCTTTCACTTCATGTCTCTCTCTCTCTTTCTTTATGATTCTCTTTCCCTCACCCTCTGTCTCTTTTTCAGTCTTTCTCTCTCATTTTATGTCGCTCTCTCACCCTCTGTCTCTCTCACCCACTGTCTCTCTTTCACTTCATGTCTCTCTCTCTCACCCTCTGTCTCTCTCTCACTTCATGTCTCTCTCTCTCACCCTCTGTCTCTCTCTCACTTCATGTCTCTCTCTCACTTTATGTCTCTCTCTCTCTCACCCTCTGTCTCTCTCACCCACTGTCTCTCTTTCACTTCATGTCTCTCTCTCACCCTCTGCCCCTCTCTC
Organism: Corydoras maculifer; assembly: GCA_019802435.1. NCBI lineage: Eukaryota > Metazoa > Chordata > Actinopteri > Siluriformes > Callichthyidae > Corydoras > Corydoras maculifer. The sequence goes on from JAFMOD010000142.1 coordinate 31,810, forward strand.
CTTCTGTCTCTCTCTCTCTTACTTCATGTCTCTGTCTCTTTTTCAGTCTCTCTCTCTCACTTCATGTTTCTCTTTCTTCCTTCTTGTCTTTCTCTCGCACTCTTTCTTGCTCTTGCTTCATGTCTCTCTCTCTCTCTCTCTCTCATCCTTTCTCACTTAATGTCTCTCTCCCTCTCCATCATCTCTCTCTCGCCCATCATGATCCTCTCGCTCGCCCTCTTGACCACACCACCACGGCACACCCTGCTCCACCACCCTGCCCGGCTCCTCCTCTTCCTCCACCTCCTCCGCCGCCCCGCCCGGCTCCTCCTCCTCCTCCCTGTGAGTCTGCGTGAGCGCGGCTTCCGATTGTGAGGAATTTGGTTTGTTTGCTTCCTCTCTTCCGTCCTGTCGGCGGCGCGTCGTTATCAGATGGCTCTGATTGGTCGCTAACGAACCCGAGCGCGCCGCCCGGCGCTGTGCTACTTTCTGGAACCCGTGAGAGAGGCGCGACCCAGTCACATTTAACGCCCGGATTTTAGGACGGTTTAAAATGCTATTGTAATAAACGCGCGCCTCACGCGGGACGGCTTGACATTTATGTGACCGCCGTGTACTGTATATAAACAATACGAGCGCGCGCCCGCCCGCGCCCCCGCCCGCGCCCCCGCCCGCGCCCCGAGATTACGGCGCGTCGCTGCCGTCGTTAACAAAATGATTTATTTCTTTTCGCTCGCCAAGATAAAGGTGAGTTTCATCACCGTCCATGCGTTCGGCTCCGCCCCGGCGCCACCGCTTTACAACCACCTACACAAGCCCAGTTAACCGTTTACAATCCTCCACCTACCTTAAAGTGGGCCCCCCCCATTGGGATCTATAGCAGCTCACACTCTCGCACTTTTTGGAAAGGCATGCCACAAACTTTTGGAAATCCTGGTATCTTGGTCCAGAGAAACTCCTGTGGGCTGTCAAGATCTTCCACATGGTGCCTTTAATTATTGTTGCATGCAATAAGGGGCCTTCCCTAAACTGTTCCTGCTCTACCGCTCATAGAACCACCCTTCAGTGATTCAGGGTCTTCGTCCCGGGGAACCCCTCTGAGGTCATTGTACCCTTGTAACCAAGAACATGGACGGCTGCGTCAGTTGGAGTTCGGGTTCTTATGTTCTTCCACATGGTACCTTTAATTACTGGTGCATGCAATAAGCAATGCTGCAGCAATAAGGGGCCTTCCCCAAACTGATCCTGCTATACCGCATATAGAAGCACCTTCAGTGATTCAGGGTCTTCGTCTTTCGGGAACCGAGAACCTGGACGGCTGCATAAGATGGAGTTCGGGCTGTCAAGATCTTCCACATTGTGTCTTTAATTCTGGTGCATGCAATAAGGGGCCTTCCCCAAACTGTTCCTGCTATACCGCTTATAGAACCATCTTTAGTTCTTGAGAGGTGTGTTCCTCACGGTACCTTTAATCCGATTGGTTCCCCTATTTGGATCTCTAACAGCTCACACTCTCACACTTTTTGGAAAGGTGTTCTACAAACTTTTGGAAATCCTGGTATCTCGGTCCAGAGGAACCCTGTGAGGTCAATGGAACCGAGAACCTCATCGACGGGCTGTCAAGATCTTCCACATGGTGCCTTTACTTACCGGTGCATGCAATACAGGGCCTTCCCCAAACTGTTCGTGCTATACTGCTTATAGAACCACCTTCAGTTCTTCAGAGGTGTGCCCCCCCCCCCCCCGCTCGGCCCCTGCCCCCCCGTCTAAATCATTCATCTAAATCGGTCAAATGAGGAAGCTCGGGTAGTCATCAGGGATTTAATCGCAGGGTCCCAGCGCCCCCCCTGCCCCACACCGCCAACATTGGCGTCCTCGCGCGTTAACACACACGTTCCGCGGGCCTCGACACGGCAATCCGACCCGCCCCCTTCCATCCTCCCGCCGCCTCGGCCCTCACGCCGGTCTCCTTCCCTCCTGCCGCCGCCGCCGTTTGCTCTCGTTCTTTTTTTTATTTTTTTGGTTTGTTTTTTGTTTTGTTTTTTCTTTTCCCCTCCTTCCTCTCCTCCTGCCTTGGTCTTAAACAACAGAACACAGAGGAGTCGTTAGGACCCTCTCTTCATTACTTCAAAAAACCAATCATTAGACACCAGAGTATATACGTAATTAGAAAATCACTTCCTTTGCAATCCTGGCTAAGTAGTTTACATACTGTAATTACAGGGACAAAATCAATTTTTAATCATTTCACTGATTGGGCTCATCAGCTCAGTAGGAACATTGTATCCTGCTTGTTGTGCGAAAGCAACATCTGGGCTAAAACAATTACCCTTTTGTGTTCCCAAACTATTCAGAGCAGGGCTTTCTACAGCACCCGCCGGCTGCCACCGAGCCCCGCCGTAGCTCGGCCTTTTTTTTTTTTTTTTTTTTTTCCCTCTCTCTCTCTCTCTCTCTGTCTCGTTGTGTCTCTCGCCCTGGTATTTCTGCCCTTGATGGGTGTACGGTGGATCCTCGCCGCCGTATGAATCAATACTCTATAATAAGCGGCTCTCGAGAAAAGGCAGCATATTGCTTTTTTAACACCTATTGTTTTGTTTTTTCGTCTCCTCCTCCTCCTCCTCCTCCTCGGCCCCCCTGCGCTCCTCAGACATCTTTTCTCCTCCCGTGTTGGTGTTGTCGTTGTTGTTGTTGTTGTTTGCGCCTCGATCGGGCGAACGGCAACAGACGAAATATCACCGTGTTAATACGCCGTGCGTCGCTCAGCCGAAAAACGCTTAAGGACCGAGAGGCTGGAGTTTTCAAAAGTTTGTAGAAGGCCTTTCCAAAAAGTGTGTTATAGGTCCAAATGGGGGGACCGACTCGGATTAAAGGTACCGTGAGGAACACACCTCTCAATCACTGAAGACGGTTCTATAAGCGGCATAGCAGCAACAGTTTGGGGAAGGCCCCTAATTGCATGGAGCAGTAATTAAAGGCACCATGTGGAAGGTCTTGACAGCCCGAACTCCCATCCATGTAGCCGTCCAGGTTCCTCACAAGGGTTTCATTCGAGATGAAAACTCTTCTATAAGCGGTATAGCAGCAACAGTTTGGGGAAGGCCCCTAATTGCATGGAGCAGTAATTAAAGGCACCATGTGGAAGGTCTTGACAGCCCGAACTCCCATCCATGTAGCCGTCCAGGTTCATCACAAGGGTTTCATTCAAGATGAAAACTCTTCTATAAGCGGTATAGCAGCAACAGTTTGGGGAAGGCCTCTAATTGCATGGAGCAGTAATTAAAGGCACCATGTGGAAGGTCTTGACAGCCCGAACTCCCATCCATGTAGCCGTCCAGGTTCATCACAAGCGTTCCATGCGAGATGAAAACTCTTCTATAAGCGGTTCTATAAGCGGTATAGCAGCAACAGTTTGGGGAAGGCCCCTAATTGCATGGAGCAGTAATTAAAGGCACCATGTGGAAGGTCTTGACAACCGGAACTCCCATCCATGTAGCCGTCCAGGTTCCTCACAAGGGTTCCATTCGAGATAAAGACTCAATCACTGAAGACGGTTCTATATGCGGTATAACAGCAACAGTTTGGGGAAGGTCCCTTATTGCATGAAACAATATTTAAAGGCACCATGTGGAAGATCTTGAGAACTTCCTGAACTCCCCTCTCGTCGGCGCCGTACATGTTTTACCCTCGCGCCCGCGGCCGGATCGGATTTCCAGAGTAATCACGTGGCCCCGCCTCCCTTTCCCCCGTGTCCGTGGCGGGTCGATGGATGGACGCCGCTGAAGGTGTTGCGGCGTGCGGTTCAAACGAATCTGTTAATTAACCCGATCGATCGCCTGGAACACAGCGGCAAATGCGATTTGCATACGGCGGGCGCGATCGATGCGTTAACTGATTTTCTTTTTGAATCTGATTTCTCACGTTCCGCGGTCGGCGTTTTTGCGGGGGGAGAGCGGGGGGGGCGGCGGTGGTGCCGGGTCCCCGACGCCCATCGACCCCGGGAACACGGAGCTCTTCATTAGGCACCGTGGGCATCGGGTACATGGGACGTCGGGCGACTATTCACATTGTGACCATCTGATCATTGGTCTTCCACATGGTGCCTTTAATTACTGATGAACAACACGATGGGGGGGGGGGGTGGCAGGTGTACTCTTAATTGCTGCTTTATGCAATAAGGGGCCTTCCCCAAACTGTTATACCGCTTACAGAACCAGCTTTAGTGATTGAGAGGTGTGTTCCTAATGGTACCTTTAATCCGAGTCGGTCCCCCATTTGGATTTGTAACACACTTTTTGGAAAGGCCTTCTACAAACTTTGGGAAATTCCAGCCTCTCAGTCCAGAGGAACCCGTCTGAGGTCATTGGAAACGAGAACCTGGAGTTCGGGTTCTCAAGTTCTTCCACATGGTGCCTTTAAGTACTGCAATAAGGGGCCTTCTCCAAACTGTTCCTGCTATAACGCTCATAGCAGAGTTTTTATCTCGAATGGAACCCTTGTGAGGAACCTGGACGGCCGCATGGACAGGAGTTCGGGCTGTCAAGATGTTGCACATGGTGCCTTTAATTACCGATGAACAGCCATGCTGCAGCAATAATAAAATATGCACGGCGCCGACGGGAGGGGAGTTCGGGACGTTTCATCGGTGCCCGACTCGCGCCATCAACACGCCGGGGGGTGGCAGGTGTACTGTCCGCGTTTTATTAGATGCTTGATGAGATTTCGTGTAATTTATTTATTTATTAATTAGTTTGTTTCGTTTTCTGGGGACGGGCTCCGAACCCGAGGTTGCGCCCGCCGGCGGCCCATCGGAAAAACGAGGCGTCTGCGGCGCGCCGCCGCTCCCGGGTTAATAATGGACGGCGTTTAAAGTTATTACAGTTCCCACAATGCCCTTTTGCGATTCACTTTGAAGGGGGGGGGGGGGTGAGACGTGCTAAAAGGGGGTCGCTCATTTCGGAGGGAGGCGCTTTCTTTCTTTTTTATTTTTTTTTTCCTAATTATGCAATTAGTCTGGAATGTAGGGCAGGAGCTTCGACCCCCGAACGCCAGACACCAGCGCGACCTTAAAGGGAAATGACATTTTTTAAATCGCAGTTTTTAAGGTGGTAAAACGGGGCGTAACGGGGGCATAGTGGTTTGGCATGATCTCCTCTCAGCGCTGGGGATTCCCGGTTCGAATCCCAATCTGGGTGGAGTCTCCATGTTCTCCCCGTGTCTGCGTGGGTTTCCTCCGGGTTGTCCGGTTTCCTCCCACAGTCCAAAGAAATGGACTCAAGGTGAATTGAATTCTCCAAATTGCCCCATTTAGAGTGTGTTATCAGTGAGTGTGTGTCCGGTGATAGATTGCCACCCTGTCCTGGGTGTATCTGCCCAGTGCCCGAAACTTTCTCCCCTGGATGGGCATGGGGAACCCCCCCCAGAAGATAATGGATGGATGGATGTTCTACATGGGCACATGGTGGCTTAGTGGTTTGGCATGTTCTCCTCTCAGCGCTGGGGATTCCCGTCTCGAATCCCCATCTGGGTGGAGTTTCTATGTTCTTCCCGTGTCCGCGTGGGGTTCCCCCGGGTTCGCCGGTTTCCTCCCACAGTCCAAAAATTTGGATTTAAGGTAAATTGAATTCTCCAAATTGCCCCATATGGAGTGTGTGTGTGTGTGTGTAAGTGAGTAAGTGTGTGTTCAGTGATAGATTGGTGCCCTGTCCTGGGTGTATCTGCCCAGTGCCCGAAACATTCTCCCCTGGATGGACATGGGGAACCCCCCCCCGCGACCCTAGTAGAGGATATAGTGGAAGATAATGGATGGATGATAGAACGCAGAACGCAGTTTTAACGTGCATGTGGGTGAAGGGTGTGTCCTGAAACGACGACCTGAAACTTACTTGACGACGCACATTCGGTTCTAAAAGCTTTACTGAGAACTCAGGTGACGTAAGCGCCGGCGGTGTTAAGTGGATTCCTTATAATGGGTTCCTGATGGGAGAACGCTCTGATGTATATTTAGTCTGTCAGCAAACGTGGACAGGCTGCGTTGTACCTCGCTGATTAGGACGAGAGAACGTGGACTGTACCATTACTCTAGTACCATTACTGTACCATTACCAGAGAACCTCGGCGCTGCTGGACCAGAACCTTAATACTGGACGTGAACACACTTGTTTGTGTCTTGGCGTCCTCTGCTCAGCCTCGGTCCTCACAAGGGAACCACCGGGAAGTTTTCCTGGGTCTAGTCGACTTGTTCTCCAGGTGGGTCGAGGGTTGGGGGTGCTTGAGCATGCACATGGGTGCAAATCGCAGAACAGTTGCGTATTTATCGAGTTATGGCTGAGGTTGGCTCTGAGTTCGCAGTGGAATCTGCATGTCCTCCACGTGCCTCCACGAAATCCAAAGACAGGTCAGCCGGGGGTGCGGTGCACTCGTGGTGCAGGTTCTAAGCCTGGATACGCTCAACGGTTCTAAGCCTGGACCCTTCCACCCATTTCGGTTTATTTATTTTATTTTTTTAAGAACGAAACTTTGTGAGGACCGAGGGTCGGCAGGAGGGAGGGGGATGAGGACGAGTCCCTGTTGTAAGGGGGGGGGGGGGGGGGGGGGGGGGGGGGGGGGGGGGGGGGGGGGGGGGGGGGGGGGGGGGGGGGGGGGGGGGGGGGGGGGGGGGGGGGGGGGGGGGGGGGGGGGGGACGGCACAACAGCTACCATCTGCCTGCCTGTGGATTTTCTGTAATCGCTCTTTACTGATTACACTGCTGACTACATGAACCTCTTAAATAATTATCCTGCAATAAAAAATGCTAAATAATTATTATCATTAACTCCTAGCAAGACTGCTGCCACTCCAACTAATGCCGACTAAACTGTCGGCGGCGGAGGGGCTGCGTTTCGTGTCAATCATCGGATTTGTACAATGCCTCACCATGGAGATGGAGCCCCGATGGAGAACGCCGGCCCGAACCCGAGATTACGCACCGACGCGTCCAGAGTTATCTGGATTTCGATTTATCATTATTATTATTATTATTTAATTTTTTAAAGTTGGTTTACCAATTTAAATGACATTCAAAGACGCCGTCGCTGATGACACCTTCAAATACCTTCTTCATCCATGAGGTGGCGCAGTGAGGTGTGTAACAGAGCATACAGTGGGTGGATACTGGGTTTAAACTCCAGCAGCACTGCTGTGTCTGGTCCACATGCACCACCACCACTGCACACTAACACGGCAATTCTCAACTGGTGGGTTGCTGACATCCATCCATCCATTATCTCCCGCTTATCCTCTACTAGGGTCCTGTGGGGGGTTCCCCATGCCCATCCAGGGGAGAACGTTTCGGACGCTGGGCAGATACACCCAGGACAGGACGCCAATCTATCACAGGACACACACTCACTCACACAGACACACTCTATATGGGGCAATTTGGAGAATTCAATTCAGCTTGATCCATGTTTTTGGACTGTGGGAGGAAACCGGAGAACCCGGAGGAAACCCACGCTGACACGGGGAGAACATGGAAACGTGTTTTTTTTGTTAGTCCCCTGTTGGTTCTCTATAATGTTGGTTCTTGTTGGTCAGAATGGTCCTTATACAGTACCGCTCTAAAGTTTGGACACGCCCCCTTTCCGCTCCACTCACCATACAGATGGACTTTGTAGTTTTATAATTACAGACTGTAGTCCATCTGTGTTCTTGTTGTTAGTTCTCTGCTCTCTATTGGTTAGGACCATCACAGGACAGGTATCATTTGGGTGGTGGATTGTTGATTGTCAGTTCTGCAGTGACACTGATGTGGTGAGTTGGGGGTTCTATTGGTGGTGAGTGCTCTGTGGTGGTACTATTGGGGTCCTGACCATTAGAACCGGGAACAGAAATGGACTACCGAATGCAAGTGTAGGACTACAATCTGAAGACCTTTATCTCATTAGGAGGAGCGCAGTATTCCCTTTTGCAATGGACCATTGTGTTTGCTGTTTTGTTCATAAACTGTGTGTTTATAATCACCAGGCGGGGTGGACCCTTCTGACCAACATTGTGGTATGTGCTGTCTTGCGTGACCCTTTGGCCAAGTGACCCATTTTCTCCTTTTCGTTTGTTTTACCATTTAATTTGTTACTAAATGAGTATTAAACACTGATTCTCTAGTTGATCAAATGTCGAGTATTTTTTCTCTCCGATTTCATCTTTGTGACCCATGCAATACCCTAAATATTTACCAAACACAGAGATTCCTTCTAACAAATATGGTCATTGTCCTGGGTAGCCACCATTTAGTATACTTTGAATGTCATTCCTAAACTTTAGTTCTGTGACAAAGTCCCTCCTGGCGGGACGTGGTTTCGGATAAACGAAGGTTCCTTTCGTTGTTCTTTCACATTAAGAATGAATCATTCAGCTCGCCGTGACATCGGCAGAACCACACATCCATCAAAAGCCCTTCAGAACCGAAACGCCGTGGTTCCGCGCAGCCCCCCGCCTGACACCTTTCTTTTTAAACGTACGGTCGGCGTCTCAGCGTCTCATCCGTCTTCACGGTTCTCCCCGGGCGGCGCGTATACGCCTCTAACGGTCGATCAGAGGGACACGGAATCGATCCCCGCCAAACCGACCCGGGTTCAGACCCACGAGCGGCGGTATTAAGGACGCCGACGTCGCCGCGGCTGCGTCTTAGGAGACGTGAGGTGGACTGATTGAGACGGCGAGGAACGGGGGGGACAGGGGAAGACCGAGAGAGAGAGGACTGGAGAACCGGAGTGGGTCCAAAAGGGAGCCGTCGTTCCGTCAGCCGCTCGTCCTCGTCCTCGTCGACTGAGGGGGGACGTCGGAGACCCAATCAGCCGAGCCCCGACGCAGACAGATAATTCACCCGTAGCGTCACATGATCGCCCGTCAGCCGGGGAGACGGGGACGCGACGCAATAATGGCTGCACCTGTTTACGGTGTCACCTCTGTTTGCTAATTGTCTCCTTGAGCTACGCCGGGGAAGCGAGCGCCTCTCTCGCGGGCGCCTCTCTCGCGGGCGCCTCTCTCGCGAGCGCCTCTGACAGACGGCCGTTTCGTTCGGAAGCCCCGGCTCTCCCGTCCTCGTCGGCGGAGGAGGGACAGGGATCCGCCGGGGTGACGCCGCGTGGCGGTAAAAGTTCGCGCGCCCCCGTCTCGCCGCCTGACGGACGACTTTAATATCCTCCTCCTCCTCCGGCGCCGTCAGTCGGCGTGCCAGCCCGTCGTACCCGCAGCCGGGCGGCGCGGGGAGCACGCAGACAGGTTCACACGGGGGGGTAGACAGGCGCCTGTAAACAAACGCGGTCCAAACGCGAGACGTGGCAACCCGTGTGTTTGATATACCTGTAATTACCGCCTCGCAACACGGCGAGTCCCACTGCGGCGACAACCAGCATCGCATTGATTGGCGTGAAGCTTCGATATTCCAATTATCCGCGCACTCGTTCACGTCCCGCCCGTCCGGGCGGCGTAACGGGAGCCGGCCGTGTTACTCAACACGCGGAGACGAGGCGGACGAGGCGCGGGACTTTGATGAAGCGGGAAAATACGACCCCGCCCCGGGTGCGAACGAAACCGCCGTTCAGGCCTCATCCGCCCAATCAGCATCTAAAGAGCTGACACCACTGACACCGGAGGAACACACTGTATAATGTCTGCACACACACACACACACACACACACACACAAACACATGTATGTACATGTCAACACAGTCACACACATACACACACATACATAAATGTCAAAACACAAACACACACACACATATAAACACACATACAGGTCTACAGACATACACGTCCACATACACACACACACTTACATACAGGTCTACACACATAAACACACACACACACTCACACACACCTGCATACAAGTCCACACATTCTTATATACATGTACAACACACACAAACACTTATATACATGTCAACACACACACATACATATACACACACACACACACACACACACACAGACTAAACCTTAACCCTACACACTAAAACCCTTACATTACCCATAACCTTACCCTAACCATAAAGTAACTATAACTATAACCATATAAGCAACAATTACACAACACACACACACACACACACACACACGCACACACAAACTGACCCAAACCGTAACCATACACACTACAACATTACCCATAACCTTACTATAAACATAAACTAAACACACACACACACACACACACACACACAGTTCTTCACTACACATAAACTGAACCCAACCTCAACCACACACACTACAACCCATAACCTTACTCTAACCATAAACTAACCCTAACGACAACCATATAACCAACAATTACACAACCCCCCCCCACACACACACACACACACACACACATGCGGCACTGCGGTTCCTGCAGGAGCCCCTTTATTAAACGGAACCGTTTCTATACGAAGGCAGATTCAATTTCCATAAATATCTATAAAGTGGAATCGTAGACGTCGTCGCGCGCTCGCGGGGTGGAGGAGGGGCGGAGGAGGGGGCGGAGACAAACGCCCAATCACCCACGATGCCACCGGGCCGCGAGTGTTACCGGATCCTGCTTTAAAAGACTCCCGCTCAATGCCAGACAAATAATCCGTCCCACATAAACTATGTGAAGTACAACGGCTTAACCTCGCTTTATAGTGGCTCATACGCCTGAGAGCGCGAGAGCTGCGAGAGAGCGAGAGCGCGAGAGAGAGAGAGAGAGAGAGAGAGAGGAAGAGGTATCAGAGCAGGGCAGGGGCACAGATGTGGGGCTGAACGAAGGCCACCCCCAGAGCCTGTAAGGGGAATTCTAATCACCCTGTATTACCGCGGCGCACTCGCATGCTCACACACACACTCGCACGCACTCGCACGCGCTCACAAAGGCATGCTCGCCTTAAGTCACATTCTAAATTGGATCCCAGGAGCATTTTCCCCGGCTTGTTCACCAAAGGCATTGTGCATGTTCGCCGAGTGCCGAGCATCTGCTGGGAAACCTGAGCGCCCTCCCGCGCACTCGCGTCGTTTCCCCGAGGTTCCGTCTCTTTCGCAGCTTTTCCGTGAAAAAAAAAAAAAAAAAAAAAGTACTTTTCCCATCAGGACCTTAATTAGATTCAAAACGCCGCACGTATACCTATAATGCACCCCGGAACGGGATACACGCCCACCCCGGCGCGACTTCATACGAGAGTGCGAGAATGCGAGAGAGGGGAGTTTGGGGGGAGAGTGTTTATAGAAAGGTGTTTATTTATTTATTTATCTGGTCTTTTTTGGGGTTTTTTTTTTTTTTTTCCCAGGTTCTCTACGTCGGCGCGTCCCGGGAGTTTACCTCCGATGCGTTCCGTTGCCATTTCGTGTAATCTTGATGAGTGACAGGCAGCGTTATTAGAGACTTGTTGTGTTTTTGGTTTTTTTTTTCCCGGCTTTTATTTTATGCGAACATATTATTCCACGTATAAATAAATACCAAAAAAAAATAAAAATCTCTTTAAAGTAGAGTTCCACGAATCAGACACGGCGAGTTCACCGGCGGAACTTTGATCGTCGGCGGGCGAGAGAGAGAGAGAGAGAGAGAGAGCGTAATTACGTTTCCACCGTAAATGTTTACTTTAAACCCGAGTTTCGTCGCAGAAGGAAATGATTATTTAGTTTAAAGTGGCGCAAACAAAAACGGACGAAGGATCGCCGGCCCCGGCGTTTGTTTACGGAACCTCGGAGTTCGGCGGCGTCGCTTTAAAGCACTGAGCTCGAGTTCACACAAAGAATCTGAATTTGTTTTACTAGGGTAGAGTTCGGGTTCAAATAAGAAGTGATTTTAAGTGGGTTAAGTTAAGTTCGAGGTTCAGATCCAACGGAATGTGTCGGTGTTTTTTTAATTAAAAACAATAAAAACAACAATTTTACTTTTATTTTATGATAGTATTCGATTTTTACACCTATGGGGATTTGATGACATCACAATCTCATTAGGTCCCGTTTTTAATTGGTTTTAATTTAACGTCAGATCTCCAATCTAGAACATTCCAAATGTGGTTGAGATCAAAGCCAGTTAGGTTCTTCCTGCTTTGTTAATCAGGCATAGTCTTGCTGATGACAATAAGGACCTTCCTTCAACTGAAATAAGTACTTTATTATAGAAACTAATATAATTTCACTTTGGAAGTTAAGAGTCTGGGACGTAACGTGGAACGTGAAATCGAGGTAAGTGTTCCGGTTCCGGGGCTTACTCTGCGGTCTGTGGTCTAGAACCTTAATCAGCAGGAACCAGAGAAACATCTTGGAGACGCCGGGACTCCGAGGTGGTCCTCCACCCGAACGCTGAGCAGACCAGACCCTGATTAGTTCCTCCGAGGTGAGGTGACTCCAGGACGGACCTGAAACCCGAGACCGTGACGGAACCGCCGGCTTTTTGAAGTCACGACCATTTCCGAGATGAATGTGGGTCATTGGGACAAAAGTTTGCGGATACCCAGCCCTCCATCAGGGAGCACCAGTTCGAACCCTTTATCGTTTATACATCGTGCTTGTCAAACGTTTGGACGCGCCCCCTTTTGGCTAGTTGATTTCGAAAGCTTATCAGTGTCCTGCAAAAATCGGCACGACCTTCCCTGAAGTGTTGCCCTGCCACGAGGTAGGTCCCCGCAAAACCAGCAAAATGAAAAAAACATGGTCTATATCATTTTAAAATAACGTTTGTAATCTTCAATAACCTGTGAACTGCAGTCATTTGTATGTTCTCCTCATAGTTGCACCACACCGGTTGATCGCATTACCCCTTAATCCTAACCGGTACTGCAATTTCTCGCCCCTCGTACTGCAATGCATTCTGGGTTTATCATCGAGATTTTAATACATAAGCAAATGAAGGGCCTGTTAAGGCGGAGTGCTGCCTTAAGAATTATCTTGGATTATTTGCAAACAATAGGATTATTTCTCATGGCGGCCGTAATCTGTCGGGACGCCGGTGGGTGGTGGCGAAAGACGCGGGTGGCAGGAACCGGAAGGGGCATCGATGGTTCAGGTGGTCGACTCAGGTCCTCCATTATGTTGAAAGCAGTATTATTATTATTATTATTATTATTATTATTATTACTATTATTATCAGACGAAAGTAACCGAAGACGTTATTTTAGGTTCAGTGGGGGGGAAAAAACACACCCTCCCTTTACTTCCAACATCCCCCCCCCTCCCCACACCCCCCTCCTGCTCCACCACCGCCGCCACCATCGCCCAGCTCTCCAGCAGGCTGGCAGGCGAAGTTAACATTTTCACAGAGACGATTCCTTCCCTCCAATAGCGGCGCGTAATTCATTTTCCATCTCTGTTCATTAATCATTGTTAAAATTAGTGATCCATTTCTTCCACTCTGCCATCTGCACTCAGCTTCGTTACAAACATGACACCTTCCCGCATAATAAAAGCTGACAGGCTCGAGGATGCCTTTCCAAATAGCTTTCTGCATATGTGCACCTCCACAACTGATGCCGTTGTCAGACCAAAAAAAAAAAGTAGGTTATTTAAGCGCCCGCGTCTCGCTTAAACAATAAACACGCACGCGTGGACCGGCTGCGCATGCTCGGCCACGATTTTAAAGAATTCTCGTGAAGGAGTTCCTATAGAATTAAAACTACACTAATAACATCATCACACGGCAGCTTAGTGCTCAGCATGTTCTCCTCTCAGCACTGGGTGGAGTTTGCATGTCCTCCCCGTGTCCGCGTGGGTTTCCTCCGGGTTCTCCGGTTTCCTCCCACAGTCCAAAAACATAGATCAGAGGCAATTGAATTCTCCAAATTGCCCCATATAGAGTGTGTCTGTGTGAGTGAGTGTGTTCCCAGTGATAGATTGCCCCCCTGTCCTGAGTTTATCTGCCCAGCAGATTTTAAAATCTAGAACACCGTACACCGACGTTGCTTCCCGTGACGCTTCCGACTCGTTCCCATAAGGGGGCGCCACCGAGGGAAAGAATTAGGCTTCTTGAAGCATCGAATTAAATTTCCAAGACAATTTAGCCTCTTCGTATTTGGGAGGAAACGAAAGAAACATAAAGAAATGAAAAAAACTCACGTGGCACGTGGAGGACATGATCAACAAATCTTCACATTTAAGTGTTTTATACACTCCCACTGCTGCAGGTGTGCAAATTTACGATCCTAGCTGTGAATTATGGACCACGTGAACTGTGTAAACACTCTATGTGGCGGAGCGTAGCGCAGGCCGTTTCCACAGACACACCCCCGAAAGCCCGGAACGGTACGGGAGGACCGATCTGGATTGCGCTAAATGCCCCCACAGGCTGAATGAGTCGACGTTCCAATGCCTTCCACATAGCAAAAGGTATGCCAGGACGAAAGGATGTTAGGTTTGCGGGTGAGCATCACGCAGCGAGTGCGTTTATGTTCTATGCGCCGCTCCTCGGAGTTAAAAGGAGTCTGTAAAGTGTTTCTTTGTTAAAGGAAATGATATTAAAATATGCGTAAGGCCTCCACCTACACGCCAATGATATTTCCATTGGATATTACGTATCAGAGTGACCTATTCTCTAAGCAGGTGGAGACAGACAAGCTCTTTGTTCTGCACAAATGAGAGTGCATATTAATGCTACGTCGTGCGTGCGTGTGTGTGTGTGTGTGTGTGTGTGTGTGTGTGTGTGTGTGTGCGATGCTGCCTTCGTCTTAGAGTCTAAGCAACATATGTGTAAATATGCCAGTAGATTGCGTATGTTGACGACTGACTAAGTGTGTGTGAGTGTGTGTGTGTGTGTGTGTGTGTGTGTGTGCACTCATGTGTGTGCGCTAACTCGTGTGTCGGTGGGTGTTTAGTGCGCGGACTGTCTCAGTTGGCGGAGGAGAGCGCGGTCGTGCTGGTATAATGAGCAGTTTGGACCAGATGATGCTCGCGCCGCCAGCCGCCAGAGCGCCCGTTCCATCCGCGCCCGTCCCGTGCAGAAGCCCCGTGTTTGCTTTCACCGGGGCCCCCGGACTCCCCCCACGCTCCCCGGTGCCGGATCTGGGACTCCCGCGGGCCCTCGGATCAGGCAAATAATCTATAGGGCGCGGGGCTCCTTCAGACCGGCGAGGGTGGAACTCAAACGGAGGCCACACTGCGGAGTCAGCTGTCTCGCCAACTGCTCTTTAAACCTACCGTATGCACGCACACACACACACACACACACACACTGTCACACACACATACACACACACACACACACACACACACACACACACACACACACACACTAAAGCAGCCACCTTAATACAGGTATAATCCCAAGAGTTGTACTCGTTTCTGCTTTAATCCGTCTCTGTATTAACTCATGTAGAGGATGTCAACACACACACACACACACACACACACACACACACACACACACACACACACACACACACACACACACTTTGGGTTCTCCGATCAAGGTTCCGGATCAAACCCCTCTGGCCCCCCTCCCCGTGATGGGTGTCCCTCTCGCCAAAACACACCAAACCCATTGGAATCGCCGCGGCTGGGGTGCACGCCCCCCTAAATGTACTCATGGCCCCCCCCCAAAGTAGCGGTCGTACACATCGAGAACCCCTACAATGTCGCCTCGTCATTTTCCAAAGATACGAACGCGACAAAAGTGCGAGCGCGCGAGGGGAGGGAAGGAAGGAATGCGCAAAATCCACCCCCCCCACA
>JAFMOD010001420.1:0-13151 GCA_019802435.1 Corydoras maculifer
ACGCCGATGCAAGATGGCCGTTCTCAACTGGTTTATTGAGAACAAAAGGAATCTTTTCTGAACACCGTCAGGAAGTAACGCTGGCCAGCGGTCTGCCCATTCAGCTTCAGGTGTTAAGTACGCCTTCAGGTCCGAGTGAGAGAGAGAGCCCATCCAAGGGTTACCTGTATATATTGTTACGTCTAGTTCCCGCCCCTTAACTGACTAAGCCAATTGCAGATTACCCCCCTAGGTTTTAAATCAGCCAATCCCAGCCCTGTATTTTTCAGTGGCGGCAAAATCGAATATCCTTTGTTAGTCTTTCGGCCATATTGGGACTCTCATTATGTTTCAGAAATTAAAAATTTCTGACAAGGTCAGCATTATATATTTCTGTATATGTTTTTGCATATGCACACATCACTCTGGGGTAGTGTGCTTTGTTTGTATTCGGCGTCACGTCGCCTTCGTCTCGGTTCGGGTTATTCTTTTCATTTATTATATTATCTTTTCTACTACTTACCGCTCGCCTGGCTCACTTCTTACATTACATCGCACCGTGCAGTGCCGCCTTTGGACGGACTGCGCCCCCCCATTGTGACAGAATACTGACCTCACAACCATGTTGAGTCCAGGCTCCTTCCTCCGGGTAAGCGCGTTCTTTGTACGCTGCCGCGTATCCCGTTCCTCGGTCCTTCCCTGCGGTCGGTACTAGTTCGGCCGCTTCTCCGGCTGGCTGTGTCGTGCATCCCGGCTTCTTTAACTCGGCGCTAGCCCCGCCATTAGCTTATTTCCCCTGCTGCAGTATCGGCTTAGTTAGTTCGGCGCTAGCCCCGCCATTAGCATATTCGCCGGCTGCACCATCGGCTTTCACAGCTTGGCGCTAGCCACGCCAATAGCCTAATATCCGGCTGCAGCATCGGCTACATTAGCTTGGCGCTAGCCCCGCCATTGGGTTTTGTTTTTTTTCTCCCGCTTTGGAGGTTGGAGCGATGAGGGGAATTGACCGCGTTCCGGAGTATTGTGAGATCGTGCTACCTCTCTCGGTTCCGATCAAGCTCCCGGCACCCTGCAACAGGGTGGCTTTGAAGCCACTTCCGTACATTGTCGGCTGTTGCAGGAGCTGTCGGACAGGGAGAGGGTGTAGTTCTACCTCTCCCGACTCCTGGGACTTGCGCGGAGGTGGGCAGAGGGCCTAGTGGCCACCGGGGACATCTGTCTCACCTCAGTCGACCGGTTCGAGGCGGCCTTCCTAGGCCGGTTCGCCACGGGTTCGGATGCCGGCGCCGTCAGCGATCACCTGGGCGCTGTCCATCGACAGCTTCGCAGTGTGCATGTTGGGAACCCGCCCTGCGAGCCGCCGCTGCGCGAGCTACCGCTACGTTCCTCCGGTCATCCACTCCGCGAGTGGTTCCACACCGCCGGTAATCCGCCCTGCGAGCCGCACCGCGCAGTTAGCGAGCACCCGGGCACTGTTAACAGGCAGCTTCTCAGCTTGCGGGTTGGGACTCTGTCCTGCGAGTCGCCGCGCGTTGATAGCGATCCGCCGCGAGCTGATAGCGTGCCGCTGCGTGATCCTACTTGCTCCACAGACCATCCGCTCCGCAAATGGTTCTACGCCGCCAGTAATCTGCCCCGTGAGCCGCGCGCCGTCAGCGTTCTGCCGCTCGACATCTGCAAGCCACCTCGCTCCGCCAGCCATCCTCTCCGCGAGTGGTTTTACGCTGCCGGTAATCTGTCCAGCGATCCGCTGTTCGTCACGAGCGTTCCGCCGCTCGACGACAGCGAATCACCCCGCTCGGCCGGTAATCCGCCCCGTAAGCAGCCGTCCGTCCTTAGCAATCGGCCGCGTACCGCCTGTAAGCCGCCATGCGCCGTTAGCGATCCGCTGTTCCCCACGAGCGTTCCGCCGCTTGCCATCAGCGAGCCACCCCGCTCAACCGGTAATCCGTCCCGTAAGCAGCTGCGCGTGATTAGCGATCCGCTGCTCGCCACGAGCGTTCCGCCACTCGACGTCAGCGAGTCACTCTGCTCAGCCGGTAATCCGCTCCGTAAGCTGCCACGCGTCGTCAGCGATGCGCTGCCCGCTGCGAGCGTTTCGCCACTCGCCGCCATCGATCCACGGCATTCTGTCAGCGATCCGCGCCACGCCATCTGCATGCCTAGCAGGGTTCGGGGCATTGATTCAGGTTACAGGTTCCAGTCTGCATCATTCGAGTTTCGTCCCGAGCCGTCCTTTATCCGTTCGGGTTGCGTCCGGTGCTCGGTTACCGCCTCGGTAGACCAGGACCTATTATTATGTGGGGTTGCTGTGGTACTGGCTTATTACCTTTGTGTCCAGGAGACTGAGAGGAAAGAGGCTGAGAGACTAGGCGAAGTGTCCAGTACGTCACCTGGGTTGCAGTCCAGTGGTCCGATAAGGAAGCAGTGGTCGTCTATGGTCCCCGCTCAAGACCAGTTAACCACCGCTCTGGACCATTCCTCACCTGCTCTGGACCATTCCTCACCCGCTCCGAACTGGAATTCGCCTGCTTTGGACTGTTTGCCCCTTGTCCGGGACCATCCATTTCCCGCTCGGAAGTCTTCCTCCTGCTTAAGAGAGTCTGCTCTCCTCTCTGGACAATGTGACACCCACTCTGGACTATTCCTCATCCGCTCTGGACCATAATTCGCCTGTCCTGGACTGTTTGCCCCTTGTCCGGGACCATCCAGTTCCTGCTCGGAACAGTCTTCCTCCCGCTCAAGACAGTCAGCTCTCCTCTCTGGACAAAGTGCTCCCCTCACTGGACTGTTTGAAGGTTGCTCAGGAGACACTGGTCTCTATTCCGGATATCCAACTTATGGACAAATACTGTGCTATGCTCGCGTCTACTCGGGTTACTTCTGCAGTCGAGTGTACTCCGGTTGCCCCTGAGCCCGCGTTAGCCTCTCCAGCACCTGAACCCGCGTTAGCCTCTCCAGCACCTGAGCCCGCGTTAGCCTCTCCAGCACCAGAGCCCGCAAAGCGCGCTCTCAAAGGGTCATGTTACCCTCGCGCTCTCAAAGGGTCAAGGCGTTCCCGCATTCTAAAAGGGTCACGTCAACCTCGTGCTCTCAAAGGGTCAAGGCCTGCCCGCATCCTCAAAGGTCACGTCGCCCTCGTGCTCTCAAGCGGTCAAGGCGTCCCCCCATACTTAAAGGGTCACGTCGCCCTCGCGCTCTCAAATGGTCAAGGTGTCCCCGCATCCTCAAAGGGTCACGTCGCCCTCGCGCTCTCAAAGGGTCAAGGCGTCCCTGCATCCTCAAAGGGTCACGTCGTCTTGGCATTCTCAAAGGGTCACGTCGCCCTCGCGCTCTCAAGGGGTCACGTCACCGTCGCGCTCTCAAGGGGTCACGTCTTCCTCGCGTTCTCAAGGGATCACGTCTCCCTCGCGTTCTCAAGGGGTTGCATCGCCTCCGCGAGTTGGATGAGCCTCGCCGGTTTGCCGCCCTCAGAAGACCACGTCTCACTCGTGCCCTCTAAGTACTCTCTCCTACTTCGCGCCCTTGACAGGTCTTGCCGCTATCGCGTCCTCACCAGGTCCCCATTTGTTTTGTTTTTTTTTCTCCCCGGTTGCTTTGGGGGGGCGATATGTCAGGGTTGGGAGTGTTATGTCACTCCCCCCTGTTTTCCTCTCGGCTTTTGGCCGTTCCGGGTTCCTGTAGGTAGGGCCCATCCCCTAGAGCTGGGATTGGGTCCTACATAATCACATGTGACCTGCTGACTACTCTTAAGTGCACATGCGCCCTGAGTCAGCAGGATAGCATTATATATTTCTGTATATGTTTTTGCATATGCACACGTCACTCTGGGGTAGTGTGCTTTGTTTGTATTTGCCGTCACGTCGCCTTTGTCTCGGTTCGGGTTATTCTTTTCATTTATTAAATTATCCTTTCTACTACTTACCTGCTCGTCTGGCTCACTTCTTACATTACATCGCACCACGCAGTGCCGCCTTTGGACGGACTGCGCCCCCCCATTGTGACAGTGTGCCACCAACACAGTATATAGTGGAGGGGGTGCACTGTTCACTTTGACTGGGGATATCATTAGGCGGTGAAAGGAATACTTCAAGGACCTTCTCAATCCCACCAATATGCCCTCCGGAGAGGAGGCAGAATCAGTGGACCCGGGAGGAGGCTTGTCCATCACTGTGGATGAAGTCGCTAAGGTAGTCAGAGGGCTCCTTGGTGGCAGGGCTTCTGGGGTGGATAAGATCCACCCGGAGTTCCTCAAAGCTCTGGATGTTGTCAGGCAGTCTTGGTTGACGCGCCTCTTCAATATTGCATGGTCATCGGGGGCAGTGCCTCTGGACTGGCAGACAGGTTTGGTGGTGCCTCTTTTTAAAAAGGGGGACCGGAGGGTGTGTTCCAATTACAGGGGAATTACACTCCTTAGCCTCCCTGGCAATGCAGGGGTCTATGCAGGGGTACTGGAGAAGAGTGTCCGACTGATAGTCTAACCTCGGATCCAGGAGGAGCAGTGTGGTTTTCGTCCTGGTCGTGGAACACTGTACCAGCTCTTCACTCTCTCCAGCATTCTTAAGGGTTCAAGGAAGTTTGCCCAACCAGTCTACATGTGCTTTGTAGATCTAGAGAAGGCTTTCGACCGTGTCCCTCGGGGTATTTTGTGGGAGGTGTTTCGTGAGTATGGGGTACATGGCTCCTTACTACGGGCCATTCAGTCCCTGTATTTGCGAAGCTGGAGCTTGGTTCGCATGGCCGGCAGTAAGTCGGACTTTGGTGATCTGAGGATTACGTCGCTGCTGTTTGCAGACGATGCGGTCCTGTTAGCATCATCAGGCCGCAAATTTCAGCTCTTACTGGATAGGTTTGCAGCCGAGTGTGAAGCGGCCGGGATGAGAATCATAACCTCCAAATCTGAGGCCATGGTTCTCAGTCGGAAAAAGGTATCTGGTTTCTGTTACCACTGCTATGCTGATGACACTCAGCTTCATCTGTCTTTTGCCCCTGACGACACCACCATCTCAAATCGGGTATCTGCCTGCCTCACCGACATATCTGTTTGGATGAAGGCCCGTCATCTCAAATTAAACTTAGGAAAAACAGAGCTTCTCATTATCCCAGCTAAACCCTTAATCCATCACGACCTGACCTTCCAAATTGATGGCTCCACAATCTCCCCTACAGATTCGGTCCGGAACCTTGGCTTCACAATAGACTCCCACCTTAAACTCTCTGATCATTTTATCAAAACTGCCCGTTCCTGTAGATTACTCCTTCACAACATAAGGAAGACCAGACCCTTTTTGACTGAACATGCTACCCAACTGCTTGTTCAAGCCCTAGTTCTATTCCCGGCTCGATTATTGTAATGCGCTACTTGCCGGTATCCCAGCTTCCACAATCCGACCTCTTCAACTAATTCAAAACTCTGCAGCCCGACTTGTCTTTAACCAGCCTAAGCGAACTCATGTCACTCCTTTACTCACTTCCCTCCATTGGCTTCCTGTAGCTGCTCGCATTCAGTACAAGTCACTGACTCTAGCATACAGAACCATTTCTGGATTTTCCCCCTCCTACCTTCACCCCATCTTACCTAAATACACTCCGACCCATTCTCTTCGCTCCAGCGATGATTGCCGCCTGACGATTCCACCTCACCGAGGAGCTAATTCGCACTCCGTGGCGTACACCACTGCAAAATGGTGGAATGCTCTTCCCAAATCTGTCCGTAAGGCAGAATCACTAAACAGTTTTAAAAAATTACTGAAGACACATCTCTTTAACAAATACCTTTTGTAATAATACAAAAATAAAAAATAAAAAATAAATAAAAAAGGGGGGGGCGTGTGCCGCGGCATCGAATAACATTCAGCTTTGATGAATTTACAGTATAGTTGGTTTTCTTCATAGCTTCTGACTTGTGGTGTTCTCATTTGTAAGTCGCTTTGGATAAAAGTGTCTGCTAAATGACTAAATGTAAATGTAGAGAGTCCTCTCTGGGTCAGGGATCATATCTTGCCTAAAGTGGAGGAGTTTAAGTATTTCGGGGTCTTGTTCACGAGTGATGGTAAGCTGGAGCGTGAGATTGACAGACGGAACAGCGCGGGGTCAGCAGTGATGCGGACCCCATACTGGTCTGTTGTGTTAAAGAAGTAACTGAACCACAAGGCAAGGCTCTCGGTTCACCAGTCAATCTACGTTCCAATCCTCACCTATGGTCATGAGCTTTGGGTAATGACCAAAAGAGCAAAAATACAAGCGGCCGAAATGGGTTTTCTGCGCAGGGTGGCTGGGCTCACCCTTAGAGATAGGGTGAGAAGCTCGGTTATCCGGGACTCGGAGTGGAGCCGCTACTCCTCTGCATCGAAAGGAGCCAGTTGAGGTGGTTCAGGCATCTGGTAAGGATGTCTCCTGGGAACCTTCCTAGGGAAGTGTTCCAGTCAAGTCCAGCTGGAAGGAGACCCCGGGGAAGACCCAGGACATGCTGGAGGGATTATATCTCTTAGCTGGTCTGCGAAAGCATCAAGGTTCCCCCAGTTGAGCTGGTGGAGGAGGCTGGGGCGAGGAAGGTCTGGGTCTCCCTATTTCGGTTGTTGCCCCTGCGACCCGAACCCCGGACAAGCGGAAGATCATGGATGGATGGATGGATTATAAAACACTTATAGATTGTGTCATTTCATTATCATCACTCTGTCCTGGATTACACAAAGATATAAAAGGTCTGCTCTGTACACTGGATTTAAAATAAGTACAATTCTGCTTTGTGTGTTAAATGTCAAAAATAAAATCAGTGAAAATACAAATAAAAACATTTACATAAAACTTTCATTTAACTATTTTTTAGTTTGTGTATAATTAAAGAAACATATAAACTTCTAAAAATATAATGCAAACTGCTTAAAGAGTAATAATATACAGTGATAGTATTAATAATAATATGATATTCTTAATAATTGGGATATTAAAATTGTCAGGTTGGGAGGGCTAGGCCACTCCCCCCTGTCTCCCGTGTTTTGGGTTAGGCCGTTTAGGGCTCCCGTAGGTAGGTCTCATCCCCCTGAGCTGGGATTGGGTCCTACCTGATCACGTGTGGCCTGCTGACTGTACTTGAGGCGCGCAGGCGCCCTGAGCCAGCAGGCCAGCATTTGTGGGTGTATGCATGTGCATGTGCTAACGTACGCTTAGGTACCACGTTGGGTGTTCGGTTTAGGTCTTTTATTTTTATTTTGCTCCCGGCACGTCTCGCCGTGCATTCAGCGGTGTTTCCGCGGTTTGATTATTTTATTGGTGTTTTGCTCCCGTCACGTCTCGCTGTGCCTTCAGCGGCGTTCCCGCGGTTATGATATTTTATTGGTGTTTTGCTCCCAGCACGTCTCGCTGTGCCTTCAGCGGCATTCCCGCTGACTTCTGCAAATAAATCCCTTTGTTTGCTTACATGGTCGCGTGGCTCGCTTCTTAAGGACCACACCGCACCACGCTGCGCCACCTCCAAATGGACAGCGCCGCCCGATCGTGACATTAATGCTGGCCTCCAAAACCCCTGCGAAGTCCAGGAGCTACCATCCGGGTAAGCGCCCTTGATTTCTATATTTCTCCGCAGCCGGCTTTCAGTCCATTCCGGGCTGTTTTGAACGCGTTAGCGGCATTAGCTTCGGCGCTAGCCCGCTATTAGGTGCATTCCTCTGGCTGCAGCATTGGCTGCATTAACTCGGCGCTAGCCCCGCCAGTAGTTGCTTTTTCAGCTGCAGCATTGGCTGCTTTAACTCGGCGCTAGCCCCGCCATTAGCCGCGTTTTTTGGCTGCAGCATCGGCTACTTTAACTCGGCGCTAGCCCTGCCATTAGCCGCGTTTTTCAGCTGTGGCACCGGCTATATTATCTCGGCGTTAGCCCCCCCATTAGTAGAGTCCTCGGCTGCAGCATCCCGGCTACCTTAACCCGGCGCTAGCTCCGCCAATAGCCATTTCCCCTACTGCAGCAATCGGCTACTTTAGTTTGGCTCTAGCCCCGCCATCTTATCTTTGCTGCAGTGCTCGCTCCCCGGAGGTTGGAGCGATGAGGGGAATCGACCGGGTCCCAGAGTATGGGGAGATCGTGCTCCCAGCACAATAATATAAGCCACTGCCTTATATTATCGGCCGTCGCAGGGTGTTCGAACTGGTGACCAGTCTGGAGCTTTCGGAGCTTTTCGGTGCTATTCTACCTCTCCCGACTCCTGAGACCTGCACTAAGGTGGGCCGAGGGCCTGGTGGCCTCAGGGGACGTCTGCCTCACCTCAGCAAGCCAGTTCGAGGCGGCGTTCTTAGCCCGGTTCGCCGCGGGCTCAGATGCCCGCTCCGTCGGCGAGCACCTGGCCTTGGTGAAGACAACCCCATTCTTTGCATGACCTTTAACAGAGTGCTGGTTTCACATTCCTGAAACCACTAAAAGGGTTATGATTGACATAAACATAATGATTGCCATTGTTATGGCCTTGGTTTTGCACCACAGCATCCTCAAGGCTTCCGAGATCGACAGCTGATGAATTAATAGACGTTAGTAAAGTTTCACCACTATTCAGGAGCGCCGTCTGCCTTCTCTGGAACTTATACCTGCAAATCTCGTTCGATCTCTGCCAAGGTTCTAGAAGGTGGTTCTGCTGGAGCACAGTGAGTTAGGTGATACCAGATGTTACCTTTCTTCCATTTTACGCGAACAGCATGTGAGGTGGCTTCCGTCACCTCCCAAGGTCCTGTCCACCTTGCTTGATCCCACTTTCTTTTGTGCACCTTAATTTTAACCCACTGTCCAGGCTCTATCTTTGGCAGTGGCTGTTTTCTTCACCTCCGTCCTCTGCTGGATCTCTCTGTGCAGCCTGGGAAGGAATACTGGCAATAAATTTAGTTAGAGCATCCATATAGCTGTCCAATTCTTCATTCCAGAAATCTAACATTTTCCCAACAACTCTATCACGAGGTGGCCCTGGCATGGGTCGCCCCGTTAACAGTTGGTGAGGTGAATAATGGGTATCTCCTCTAGGAGAGCTCCGCATAGACATGAGCACCAATGGTAGTGCTTCAATCCAATCCATTTTTGACTTGTAGCAGGCCTTAGCCAATTTGGCCTTAATTGTTTGGTTAGCTTTTTCAACCAATCCCTGGGAACTGGGATGATAGACTGATCCAAATCTGTGTGTAATGCCTAAGGCTTTTTCCACTTCATGCAAATGTTTGTTGCTAAAATGTGTTCCGTTGTCTGACCTGATTATTGTAGGTACACCATATCTAGGAATCAATGAAGTTTTAAGCCATTTGACTATAGTTTTAGCATCTTCACGCCTGGCAGGTATGGCTTCAACCCACCTGGTGTACCTGTTAACCATTACAAACTGATAGCGAAACCCTCTTACCACTCGGTCTGGACCCATATCGATAAAGTCAATGCAAATTTCCTTGAATGGTGCATCAGGTACTGGAAAGAGTCCTGCCTTTAATTTGTATGTTGGAGTTGGATTATTCTCCCGACATACAGCACACTCCCTTACATGTAACTGAACCATGTCTGTTAAGTGTGGGTGCCACCAATGAGTTCTGAGACTATGCAACATCGTTCTAGTACTTACATGAGTGGGGCCATGGGCTTCTATTAACAGCAGCTTCAACACAGAACCAGATGCAACAATCTTACCTTCTGGATTTTTCCAAATTCCATCTACTTCCTTCGCTCCCTTTTGAAGCCACTTATTCTTTTCATAAGCTCCGGCTCTATTCTGCATATCCTTCAAGTGTTCCTCTGTGAGTTCCGGTAACGTCTGTGTCGCAAGTACAACTAATTGTTTGGTATAATCCCCTGCAGCTTTTGCTGTCAAATCAGCCGCATCGTTACCTTTTGCAATTTTAGATTTTAAATTAGAGTGTCCCTTACATTTAACAACTGCTACCTGAGATGGTAGATGAACTGCAAACAACAAATCCTGTAATTCTGTCACATGTTTAATAGGAGTTCCCTGAGCTGTAACCAATCCCCTTCTTAGCCATTGGGGACCATCTACATGAATTGCCGAATGAGCATAAGCTGAGTCTTTGTAGATGTTGACCTTCTTACCAGTTGCTAATTTGAGTGCTTGTGTTAGTGCAATAATCTCAGCCACCTGTGCAGATGCTTGAGGTACAATTCCATCCTTCAAAGTTTCAAACCGTCCTTGTACCTCAGTGACCACTGCATAAGATGCTACTAAACCCTTCTCACCTTTATAACAGCATCCATCACAAAGTAGTTCCATGTCACTATTTTGCAAAGGTACAGTGTCTAAATCCACTCTGACCCTGAGTGCTTGACTTGCAACTAACTCACAAACATGTACCTCACTGTCCTCTTCCGTCTGTCCTGTTAGTGAACAAGTCATGTTAACAGTCTTTGATGGTGCAAATGTGATGTTTGGCTGTAATAATGTTTCACTGACTTTTAGTTTTCTAGCGTTAGACAAGGTAAATGCTGATGATGTCAAGAAAGCTACTACTCCATGTGAGGTGTTAATGATCAAAGGGTGACACATTACAATGTGGGCTGTTTTATCTACAGCTTTAACTAACGCAGCTAGATGTTTAGTGCATTGTGGTTGTTCTAATACCACAGGATCCAATTTTGAGCTATGAAATTGCTAAATTTTTCTTTCACAACTACTCCCCCCTTTCTGGAAAAGAACAGCATTAACAATGCCTTCTTTTACAGAAACATCAAGGTAAAAGGGTTTGGTGTAATCAGGGAACTGAAGGTTTTCAGCGTGTGCTAAACTTTGTTTAACCTCAGTAAAGCACTGCTTTAATTTTGGGTCCTATTCAATCAGAGCCTTTAGATTCCGCTGACCTAATTTAGTGACCACAGATCTTAATGGCTGTGTCAAACCTGTGTTATTGGGGACATAATTTCTACTGTAGCCTGTAAGGCCCAGAAAAGACAACATTTGGCTAACTGTTTTTGGTTTTGGAAAAGCCAAAATGCTTTCAACAGCCTTGGAAGTAAGTGTGTGACCCTTTGGAGAGATGTAGAGTCCTAGAAATGTAACAACCGGTCTACAAAGTTGTAACTTAGACCTATTAACTTTGTACCCCACTTCTGTTAGCCTGCAAAGAACAGTGCAAGTGTCTGTCAAACAACGAGTTGCTGAAGAGCTGGCAATCAGCAGGTCATCCACATACTGAATTAACACAGTGTCCTTGTGTAGTAACTGGTTAGTCAAAAGTGGAGTCAAGTCAATTTTTAAACATTGGTTAAAAATACCTGGGCTGTCCTTATAACCTTGTGGTAGTTGAGTATAGGTGTACTGCTGTCCCTGGTAAGTAAATGCAAAGATTTTAGAAATCTGGGGAGGAAAGTGGAATGCAAAAAAAAGCATTAGCCAAATCAATCACTGTGAAAAACGTATGATCAGGAGTCAAATTTTGTAGTGCTCTATATGGATTGGGTGCTGGAATTTTTTTAGTAACCGTGACCCGATTAATGAGCCGTAGGTCATGAACCATACGATATTCATCTTTATCAGGTTTTTTAACTGGCAAAATCGGTGTTTTCCACTCAGAACGAGTGGGAACTAGGACCCCTACATCGAGTAAGCTCTGAAAGGCAATTCCCTGTACAGCTTCTAAAGAAAGTGGATATTGGTTCCGACGGACAACTTGAGCATCAGGCCTTAGTGAAATTAGGGCCTGATGGTGTTTTGCATGGCCTACATCTATCTTAGACTTAGTCCACAAGGAGTCAGGTATAGTTTTGGGCATGTCATAAATTTTTTAAGTTCAAGTTCAAGTTATTTATTTATATAGCGATTTTTACAACAGTACATTGTCACAAAGCAGCTTTACAGAATGAAAAGCCTTTAAACCCCCAAAGAGCAAGCTGAAGCGACAGTGGCAAGAAAAAACTCCCTTTTCTGTTGTTATTCAAGGAAGAAACCTTGGGAGGACCAAGACTCAGTGGGGGACTCATCTTCCTTGAGCAGCCAGGCAGCAACAACAATGTAGGACAGCCATGAGAGACATTTAACAAATGGAAAAACTAAAAACTGGAAAACTATATGTGAGTCCATTAAGGGGGTGTCCTGCAGGACCGCCAGTCCAATGGATATTCAGGTTCCATCAGTGCTCGTCGGCAGAGCCATGGATAAAGATCTCCAGGCAGCCGGTCACACCTCAAAAGAAACCGACAAGGAAGGCAGTTCTAATAATAAAGCACGGCATTTAATTAATAACTAATTTATTGACACAGTGCAGCATGTGACTCCGGCATCACTGACTAGAGCAGCATAACTAAAAGAGGCAGATACTACAGGCTCTACATAGATGAGATGGTGCCCCGGAACAGCATCATTTCAGTGCCACACCCCCCCCCCCCATTAATGATGAGGTGGGTGAAGCTGTGAAACGCCAGCATACACTGATCCCAGATTACCCCCCAGCACAGCCAAGCCTGAGATCTACATCTTTATCTACAGGGGATTAATTAAACGCAAGATAAAATAAATGTGTCTTTAATTTATTTTAAAAGATTAATAGTGATTCAGAATCACGAACGGTAACTGGAAGGCTATTCCAAAGTTGAGGAGCCTTGTGGGAGAATTTTATTTATTCTAGGAGCTAAGAGTAAACCAGCACCTTGAGATCGGAGCTCACGTGTTGGCTTGTACAATTGAATCAGCTCACTCAGATACTGTGAAGCCTGATTATGTAGAATTTTATATGTTATTAATAAAATTTTGTACTCAATACGAAACTTAACTGGTAGCCAGTGCAAGTTTGATAACACAGGACTGATATGATCAAACTTTCTGGTTTTAGTTAAAACTCCAGCTGCAGCATTTTGCACAAGTTGTAATTTCTGTAATGATTTATTAGAACATCCTGTCAGAAGTAAATTACAATAATCTAACCTTGAGGTAATAAAAGCATGAATTAGTTTTTCTGCATCTTGGAGGAAGAGGATATTTCGTAGCTTTGAAATGTTACGAAGGTGAAAAAATGCAATTCTAGTAATATTGCTAATGTGCTCTGTAAAGGAGAGATCTGAATCAATAATGACACCGAGATTTTTCACAGATGAACTGGGTCTAATTAAAGAGTTATCAAGGTTTAACATAGTGTTTGAGGCTTTGTTAATTTTGTCCTTGGGTCCAACTATCAGAAACTCTGTTTTATCAGAATTTAGCAGTAGGAAG
>JAFMOD010001420.1:15000-51453 GCA_019802435.1 Corydoras maculifer
CTCTTTTATAAATATAGGCTTATATTTATAAACGAAGCGGGTAATAAATGCAGCGGTGTTGGCAGCGAACGACCGCGATAGTAAGCAGAAAGTGCTAGCGTTAGCGGCTAAAAACGCTAGCAACTACACCGCGATTTGGAGAGTAGTGAGGGACAAAAAGCGGAATAAATGCTATGTTATAACGATGGGGTAGCTGAACAGTAAAGCGAATGTAAAAAAAGTAACTAAAAGTAACTAAATAACTAAATAACACTCAATTTAGTGATTAAGCTTAACAGAGCTAGACAACACACGTACGCATCTACACACTGACTGCGTGGCAGGAAGTGACGTCAATCAAAATCATTAGCTAGGCTATGGTCAGTGTGCTCTTGTCCATGGTGTCTAGGTATAGAAACATGTTCCATGATTGCTTTATCCAAACCGCTACATCAATACTTGCCATCCTCAGTTTTGAACAACTGATCAATCCCAGTCGGCTGATAAGTCAAAGTCCGCGCTCGTGAACCCATAGATCCTAACGACCTGGCTTCATGCCCCCTTGCCAAAAGTAATGTGACGTAGTGCATTTGGCATGTCTGGATTAACTTTAAAATAATCCCCCTGTTCCAAACTCAGCTGTACACTTACAGCTACTCCCACATAGATGGCTTTTGTATTAATACAAGTTGTTACCCCTTCCATATTCGTGGTCCAGGTGTCATCATACAATTCGTCCAACTCTCTAGTGCAGTAGAAAGTACAGTGATATGGATCATGAGGTGTCTGTAACGAAGCCAAAGTCATTAACCAAGGTTTTGTTAGAAATTTTAAATTTCTAATACATAATGAGAGTCCCAATATGGCCGAAAGACAGACAAAGGACCTCTGATTTTGCCGACACTGGGAAAATACTGGGCTAGGATTGGCTGATTTAAAACCTAGGGGGGTAATTTGTGATTGGCTTAGGCAGGTAAGGGGCGGGAACTAGACATAACAGATATATACGCAGGTAAACACTGTGGGGGGCGCACTTTCACTCAGACCCGGAGGCAGACAGCATCGGAACGCTGAGGATGGCAGACTCGCTGGCCAGCGTGAGTTACTGACGGTGTCCCTGAAGTATTCTTTGTCCTTAATAAATGAGTTGAGGCGACCATTTTTGCATCAGCTCGTTCTTTCTGCCTTTTTCAAAATCAAAAGATCCTAACAGTTTCCACAAGTGAAAAATGTACATTAAATTGGAAAAATCTCCCTGTTTCTCTGGACTTGTTAGGCGAGCCCAGTAAATGTCACATGACTGCGAAGTTGGTTCCATCAAGGGTTTCATCACACAGATCTTGGCCAAAGTAGGTATCTCCTGTCCTGGTAAGATCAAAGAGGTACCGCTTGGAGTGCAATAAACCGTAGCAGACAGCTTACACAAAACATCACGACGAGAAAACAAAAAAGAATGCATTAATTGCAGATTTTTCAATTTCCAGAACCAGTGGAGTAGTATAATGCTGAGTTTGAATAGATCCCGAGTATCCTATGGTGGTGAGTGTATTTGTGCTAAGTGAAGGATACCAATTGGGTTTGCCTGTAATGACTGAAGCAGTGGCTCCAGTGTCAATTAGAAAATCAAATTGTTCACCACCTACACCACAGATAACAATTGGTTCTGGGAAGATTTCTCGACCTGTGGAGGACACCGGGCAGCATCAGTACGGTGCTTGCCATTCTCGATTGCTTGGACCGTGTGGGTACCTCGGTACCATTGACTGATTTGAAATGTGGGACAATATCTTGCCCAGTGATCCATAGCACCACAATTATAACAACCATCTTGTGGTTTTGGTCGGGAGAAACGATAATTTGGTGGACCCCTTGGATGACCACTTCCCCTCCTGGTGGGCCCCAGTTATGCTGTGGCCTGTGATGATACTGTCTGTGATCCTGTGGAGGTGTCGCTATTTGGGGCATTTGGTAGCTTACAACCGGTTCTAAATGCTGTGTTATTTCTACTTTACTAGGAGGAGTGCACACCTCATTTACCACTAACTGTTTCTTTTTACTCTTGGGTTCTTTTTCAGCTAGCTCAAGTTTTGCCAGTGGCTGTTGTAAGTGTAACAGAGTGTCTGCTTGCTCTGTAGCCTTCTTATTATGTTTAGTAATGTAGTGGATTACTGTACAAGTCCACTCGTCCTCAGATTTATTCATTAGACCTATGACATCATCTGATTTGTCCTAAATAGGTTCCGGAAGCGCCTTAACCACTTGAGTTTTAAACAGTAACAAACTTACTGGATTGTTGTCATGCCGTTCCCCTGTGCCTGTAACTTTTGTGCCCTTCTTAAAAACTCACCTCCCTCTTCCCCTTTATTTAAGACTATGCTATCTAAGGCCTGTAAATTTTTCTTTGTTTGGAAATGCACTACGCATTTGATCCCCAATTTTTCCCCTATGTCCCGAAAAAGGTGTGCGTGAATGCAAAGTATCAGTACATGCTGCCATTTCAACACGCTTAAAAGGCTCACTATAGTCCATCCTCAACATAATAGTTTTTAGTTCACCCAAACACAAGTTATCTAATGCTGTTTGAATTTCAAACTCATCAATCCAGGGTTGTGCACCTTTAACTAAAGGAGGTAAATAATTTACCAGTGACTGCATATCCCTATGTGACCAAGGAATAAAGATTGGATCACCCTGTCCAGCTGTTTCTATTAAAGGGAACTGATGGGCAACTACTTTACCACTTCTCAGTGTGATTGGAGTTGAAACATCCCCAGCTGGAAGTTCATATTCCATTTTGTCCCTAGTATAATCTGTCTTCATCATAACCTTAGGAGCACTATTTGGAGTGGGAGTTTGGGTAACTGTGGCAGAAGCCATTGCTTCACCTGCAGGTTCAAGCTGTATTAAATCCTGATGTCCTACAGAGTGGCTCACTGAATCACTATTGGATGTTTGAGAGGCAATTAGGCTATGTTCACTATCAGGGTGTGAACTTGGAGATGCTGACCCCCGACTGATGATCAGCTTCACAAGCTTTGGGAGGACCCTGAGCATAAACAACTGACAACTGACTGTTAAATGATGCCATGTAATACTCACACACTGTGGAAGGGAGTGGACATTGCTCAAACTTAAATCACTGCTACTGACAACAACATTACCCACACTGGGTACTCCAGCTGTATCCACACCACATCTATTCAAACCACTACATTGCACATGTTCAGAATTAGAACTTAAATTTTGTTTAATTAGCCAGTACAGTTCCTTAATGTTTTCTTCTACCTGTTCCTGTTTTTCTAAACTATGTAAAAGAGCAGTTTTAATATTATCTAAGTCTTTAGAAGTAACCCGCATTTGACCACAGGTTACTGTCATTAAATATGGATCCTGTTCACATAATGGAAATAGATGCCTTCTCTCTATTCTTTCCCTATCACTGGAGTGTGGATGCATAACTTTGGGTCTGGCACCATCAACTGACGTACCCTGTAATGACGCATCCCCAACTTGTGATTTTTTCTCAAGAGGGTCCATTATAGGTAATTGTTTAAGTGGGTGGAAGGCTGCTAGCATAGCATTGGCTGCCTCATATGCAGGAGGAGCAATACCTGAGGTGGGGGTAATAGGTGTGTCTGTATTTATGTTAATGGTTTGAACCAGGGATAGGTCGGGGGAGGGCTGAATTGCACTAGGGCGGCCATCTTCCTTCCTTTGTTCTCCCATTGTTCCCACTATTACCTTCACATGTTGCAAAACTAATTTGGTTCTAGCTAACTGATCCTCTACTTTACCAAGTTGCTTTTTACTGGTTAATAATTTTATACGTGCTTCAATATCTACTTTATCCTTATGTATACGCACTTCCCCTTGCTGATACTCTAAAATTTTCAGCCTTTGGGTAGGTGTAGGGACAGGCTCTTCAGGGCTTGGATACAATCCCCTGAGGGCCCAGTTTTGGAACAATTGATTAATTTTACAGTATTCTCTCTCCCTATCTTTTTCAGGTGTTGTATCTTTAATCCTATTTAAAACAATATCCTTAAGCTGTCCTGAAGTTAGATCAGCCATTTTAATTAAGTTATCTAGAATATGTAACACAGGTAGAACACAAAGTTACCAATTTGCTTACCAATTT
The DNA here is from genome assembly GCA_019802435.1 of Corydoras maculifer. Taxonomy (NCBI): domain Eukaryota; kingdom Metazoa; phylum Chordata; class Actinopteri; order Siluriformes; family Callichthyidae; genus Corydoras; species Corydoras maculifer. The sequence goes on from JAFMOD010001420.1 coordinate 19,118, forward strand.
TACTTAAACCACTTTATTTTAAAACCACTTCACTTAAAACCTCTTACCAGCTAGAATTGACAAAATAAACATCCAAGTTACAACCAACAAGTACAAACCAGAATAATAGAACCTCTAAACTGATTTCAAACCACCAGCATGCAACACGTGTTACTGTTCCACACAAGCCAAGACAAAGACAAGACAAAGACAAGACAAATACACACATACAAGATTTCCCTGATATTTGCACCGGAGAAATTTAAAATTTAGCCACAATTTGGAAATTTAACCTGCTATTCAGGCACAACGGGACCCTAGGCCTCTCACGATCGTTCTGAGTCAATAATCAGCAATTTTTTCTAACCATTGGATACGAAATCTGTCGCCTACCCCGTTAAAAATTCCTTATTTCCTAATAACTGGTCTGAAACCCAGTTTCACGAACCCAGTTAAGCCTAAAAAGCGCCTAGAACCCAGTTCTATCCATGAAACGCTTATAACCCAAATGTGGGGCGTGGGACCTTTCTCCAACTTCGCACCACTTTCGCGCATTCCTCTTAAATATAACTCAATACTACGTTTTACACTTGAGCGTAAACTGCGGTGCCAATATCAGGAATGGTACCAAATAAATCTACTTTCCAGTGTTCAGAAAGAATTCTGATAAAGCAATAATTTATAACACTTACGGACTCCGGCATTAACACACACTCATTACACTAAATATCAAATGCAGCTAAACTAGGCAGTAAATCTGCTTACCTTTTGTTGGCGCCTGCAATGAGTGTGCATGAAATCAGAAGTCCAGGTCCTCTTGTCAATTATTTTTGTTCTTTCACCTTCCCAGAAACCATCACCTCTGCTACCATTTGTTAGAATCTTTTTGGTTTTTGGAAAAGCAAAAGAACACGCCGATGCAAGATGGCCGTTCTCAACTGGTTTATTGAGAACAAAGAGAATCCTTTCTGAACACCGTCAGGAAGTAATGCTGGCCAGCGGTCTGCCCATTCAGCTTTCAGGTGCTAAGTACGCCTTCAAGTCCGAGTGAGAGAGAGAGCCCACTCAAGGGTTACCTGTATATATTGTTACGTCTAGTTCCCGCCCCTTAACTGACTAAGCCAATTGCAGATTACCCCCCTAGGTTTTAAATCAGCCAATCCCAGCCCAGTATTTTCCCAGTGGCGGCAAAATCAGAGGTCCTTTGTTTGTCTTTCGGCCATATTGGGACTCTCATTATGTATAAGAAATTTAAAATTTCTGACAATTCCCCCCTATGGGAGCACCTATATGCTCCCATAAATAAATTTTAAATTAAAATATTCTACGGCCATACATTTTAAACCAGACTTTACAAGTTACCATTTCTAAAAATTTGCACGTCATTGTAACTCAATTAACTTAATTTAAAACGGGACTAAATTCCTAGACGAATTTTTATATGTTAACATAACTGAATGCTGAGGAGGCAGAGCGCTAATTAAGCTACCCCCCTCTAACTAAAACCTCTCGTGACGGTGCTCAACACATTACATGGCCATATAGGCTAAAAACACAACACTGAAAACAAACTTTAATTATACTAATAGAGACCGCGCCTAACGAGACAGTCTCCGTCCCTACACTCACAAACAAAATAACACCCCCCTTGCACCACTGTTGCAGAAACTTTCCAGAAGATTCCTCGAGGTTTAGTTCTCCTGGTCAGTATCAGCTTGCTACATTAGTCCTTTATTCACAGTATTCCTTGTTGGTTCTTAAAGATATTGTCAGTCCTTTTATCATCGTTGTTGTCCCATTATCGTCATAGTCCTCTCGTTGCCGTCATCCTCAGCAGTTCTTTCGTTGTCCTCAGTAGTTCTTTCATCATCATTAGAAAGCAGCACCCTTGTTGTCTTCAGTTCCTGAAAGCAGAGTTAGTACCACCTCTATACAACACTAAATAGGTCTGTTGACACCTCCAAAGAAGCATCCTCTTCTTGCTCTAGGGACTGGTCCCTGGTCACACCAAGGATCAGCATCCTCACCGCAGATCCATCCTGTTCACCACTCACTCCTCGGTTCACTACCCCTACAACAAACTTTTCAATCAATGTCCTTAGGCAAGGCACACAACAACATCCACAAACTATTAAGATCGTACATCCAACACTAACCGATACAAACAAACTCACAATTACCTCTTTCCACGATCCAAACATTTTGTCTAACCATTTATTCCACCTGTTATCAATACCTGAGTTATCTTTCCACTCCTTGGACAATGCTTTTAACCCATTTAACGCTATAGACACAATCACATCAGGTGCAGTATTATTCGGAATAAACGTACAGCAAGATGTTTCTATGATATCACACACACATCCTCTTTTCCTGCCAGTACCATATCTAATGCCATTCTATTTTGAATTGCCATTGGGGAAGTTTTGTCTAATTGATCCCTAATGCCTTCAATTGCTTGAATGCTAAAATTAACGAATCTCTGTTGATTATAATACAAGTAATTTATCCAATCCACGTTCTTGTTAACCGTAGACCACCAGAATAGAACACTTTCAAATCCTGCAGCTATTTGGTTTCTTGCCTTAAACTTATCTGGCACCCGCCTTGGTACAAGTTTAAGTTCAAGTTATTTATTTATATAGCGCTTTTTACAACAGTACAATGTCACAAAGCAGCTTTAAAGAATGAAAAGCCTTTAAACCCCCAAAGAGCAAGCCGAAGCGACAGTGGCAAGAAAAAACTCCCTTTTATGTTGTTATTCAAGTAAGAAACCTTGGGAGGACCAAGACTCAGTGGGGGACTCATCCTCCTTGAGCGTCCAGGCAGCAACAACAATGTAGGACAGCCATGTCCAGATATTAAACAAATGGAAAAACTAAAAACTGGAAAACTATATGTGAGTCCATTAGGGGGCGTCCTGCAGGACCGCCAGTCCAATTGATATTCAGGTTTCATCCAGTGTTTGTCGGCAGAGCCATGGATGAAGATCTCCAGGAAGCCGGTCACACCTCAAAAGAAACAGACAAGGAAGGCAGTTAGAGCTAATAAAGCACGGCATTTAATTAATAACTAATTTATTGACACAGTGCAGTATGTGACTCCGGCATCACTGACTATAGCAGCATAACTAAAAGAGGCAGATACTGCAGGCTCTACATAGATGAGATGGCTCCCCGGAACAGCATCATTTCAGTGCCACACCCCCCCCATTAATGATGAGGTGGGTGAAGCTGTGAAACGCCAGCATACACTGATCACAGATTACCCCCCAGCACAGCCAAGCCTGAGATCTACATCTTTATCTACAGGGGATTAATTAAACGCAAGATTAAATAAATGTGTCTTTAATTTATTCTTAAAGATTAATAGTGATTCAGAATCACGAACAGTAACTGAAAGGCTATTCCAAAGTTGAGGAGCCTTGTGAAAGAATGCTCTTCCACCAGCAGTAATTTTATTTATTTTAGGAGCTAAGAGTAAACCAGCACCTTGAGATCGGAGCTCACGTGTTGGCTTGTACAATTGAATCAGCTCACTCAGATACTGTGGAGCCTGATTTTGTAGAGTTTTATATGTTATAAATAAAATTTTGTACTCAATACGAAACTTAACTGGTAGGCAGTGCAAGTTTGATAACACAGGACTGATATGATCAAACTTTCTGGTTTTAGTTAAAACTTTTGCTGCAGCATTTTGCACAAGTTGGAATTTCTGTAATGATTTATTAGAACATTCTGTCAAAAGCATGAATTAGTTTTTCTGCATCTTGGAGGGAGAGGATATTTCGTAGCTTTGAACCTATACCATGGTACCCCTATACCATCAATCCAAACAGTTTTGTCGAATGATCCACCCGGCTTTAATTCTCGGCTGTATCGGTGGTGGTCCACATGATTTCCCAGAATGTCTGCTGCGTCGTCAACACTATGCTGTTTATAGATCTTAAAAGGCATGATTAAATACACCAGTGTACATTCTCCATACCACTCACCAACCAGTTGTCTTCTGATCTTCATGTCACCACACAACCAAACCAAGTCAGCTCCCGACACAGTCTGGTTCATTATCATTTTAGGAGAGACACCTGCACCTGTATTATCTTTTACCTCAATGACTTCCTCACACCATCCCTCAGGAAAGTCTTTTCGGTCCATACCTTTTCCGCTGTTGGACTTAAAGCACGTGTAGTTACCTTTATACGCTTTGACATTACGAGGAGTTGGTTGATCAGTCACCGGATATGATTGATTTTTACAGCCTACTGGATCAGAGGTTTGAAAGATGTTTAACAGACAGGTCCAATCACTAGATTTTAACGGATAAGTAGCTAAATCAGGTTTAGCTGTGGCACAGACAAAACAATTGTTAATTTTAATAGTGTCTACTGTGTATTTAATCCACTCTAATCACATATTAGGTTCATCATATCCTGTTTCAATCTATCTAATTGATCCCTCCAGGATATAGATTGACTGCCTATTGCAACCACCGGTTTTGCATTAACTTCGATTATTGATTTTTGAATAGATTGGGTCTTGGTGTAGTTTGGAGCTGAGGAAATGCATACTAATCCCAAAGCATCCCTACCTTCCATATCAACCCCTATAGTAAAATTTAAACCCACCTGTTCGTTATACCCATACTTACTCAATTGCGGCAAAGTTAAAACAATTTGTTCATTTCTACGATGAAATTTAGTTTCAATAAGTGGTTTATCTAATTGCTCTGCCGATTTCCATATTGTTTTAGTCATTAGATATTCCTTGGTATAACGTGCTGCATATATTGGAGATGAATGTGTAAATACAAAACTCCAGTCTGGACAGAAAGCCGACCTTCGTTCTGGGAGATTACGCGTGCTGTACATATTCCTAATCCATAAACATCCATACACATCATGGTTTTTAACCCATTTCCCACTAGTTCTACAGTTGATTACTGTGCATAGATCAAACATCACTACATTAGGCTGGTGATAATTTACCTTAACATCCAAACAGTTGCTTGCTCTTACTGACCTTCTGGCTCTGACAACCCCATTCTTTGCATGACCTTTAACAGAGTGCTGGTTTCACATTCCTGAAACCACTGAAAGGGTTATGATTGACAAACATAATGATTGCCATTGTTATGGCCCTGGTTTTGCACCACAGCATTCTCAAAGCTTGGCCATGTGATATGTTGGGCACCATCAAGAGGGGTTTAAGTTAGAGGGGGGGGTAGTTTAACTAGCGCTTTGCCTCCTCAGCATTTAGTTATGTGAACTTGTAAAATTTGTCTTGGAATTAAATTGCATTTAGAATTGAGTTAACATTCATTCATTCATTCATTATCTCCCGCTTATCCTCTATTAGGGTCATGGTGGGGTTCCCCATGCCCATCCAGGGGAGAACGTCTCGGGCGCTGGGCAGATAGACCCAGGACAGGGTGCCAATCCATCGCTGGGCACACACTCACTCACACAGACACACTCTAAATTGGGCAATTTTGAGAATTCAATTAACTTGATCCATGTTTTTGGACTGTGGGAGGAAAGCGGAGAACCCGGAGGAAACCCACGCAGACACGGGGAGAACATGGAAACTCCACCCAGATGGGGATTCAAACCGGGAATCCCTAGCGCTGAGAGGCGAATGTGCTAACCACTAAGCCACCGTGCCGCTTAAGTTAACATAACATGAAAATTTTTAGAAATGGTAATGTGTAAATTTTGGCTTAAAATTTATGTATAGGGGCGTAGAATTTGTTTAAGATTTATTTATGGGAGCATGTAGGTGCTCCCATAGGGGGAATTGTCAGAAATTTTAAATTACTTGCACATAATAAGAGTCCCAAAATGGCCGAAAGTTTGTATCCAAACAAAGGACTTTAAAGTGGGCTTGCCGCCATTAGGAAGTGGGGTGGGGCACGCTAGATTTGAACCAAAAATCTTAAACTGGGCTTGGATTGGCTAATTTAAAAAGGCGGTAATTTGTGATTGGCTTAGGCAGTTAGGGGCGGGAACTAAAATTAACAGATATATGCACAGGTAAACACTACGGGGGTCTCTTACTCAGACCCGGAGGCATTCACAGCACCTGAACACTGAGGGAGGCAAACCCGCTAGCCAGCGTGAGTTACTGACGTGTTCATGAAGTTTTCTTTGTTTCCAATAAATGAGTTGAGACAACCATTTTGCATCGGCTCGTTCTTTCTGCCTTTTTTAAAAATAAAAAGATCCAACATGCCCAAAACATTATCCCTTGGATGGGGACGGGGATGGGGATGGGGAACCCCCCCCCCTCCCCCGCGACCCTAGTACAGTATAAAGTGGAAGATAATGGATGGCTGGATAAATGCGGTTTTAATTCCTTTGTTTAAAATCCTAGATAGGGAACTAATATAAGAACTGAAGATCCATTTGACAGAATGAGTTCAAAAGGAATTTTTGTTTGAAAATAAGACACAAGTCGCAACTATTAATATTGAGTTGAATTAAAACGTTGAAGCAGTGATTTAGGATTAGTAAGTTGAATGCTGTAAGCTGAATAACTGACTCTTTTGTGCGAATCGACTCAGTGAGTCATAAAACTTAGAAGGTTTTACATAGAGTTGCCACCCATCCCGTAAAATACGAAACTATTCAAAATAAATGTTGCTTCCTGGATTGAACAGAAACGGGACATGATTTGTTTCCAAAAATACACGTGTTGCACAGACATCAACACTGAATCAATTCTTTAATTATGATTCTTTAAAAAACGCACTGGTGCTGCTATTAAAACTATTTGTAATGAAAAATTATTTTAAATTTTTTTGTACATTTTCTAGATAACAAATATCTTCTTTGTATTTTGTGACAAATTGTATTTTTTTACTATAGTGTTTACTATAGGACTATAGTTGTTAGCAAGCCGCTCGTTCTTCCCCGGGAGATCGGCTACCATGGTTGAGCGTGGAAGGAGAGTTCAGAGACACCGGGAATAAAAACAAAACAGGATTTATTAATTAAAATGGTGTAGGGACACGAAAAGAAGAGGGGAAACAAAACAAACGCGACTAACACCTGGGTTAAACCACAAACAAAAACGTGCACAAGGATAAAGGAATACGGAAACTAAATACAAAAGACACCCAGTTACGTGCACAATATAAACCAATCACCCAACGGAGACAATGAGTCCATTAAATGAGTGACAGGTGCCCCAGGCACCTGTGACATACCCCCACCCCAACAGTTGCGCAAAAGGGGGAAGCGACCATGAAGAAAAAAAAAAAAGTTCTCGCGGAGAAAGGGGGGGGGTCCCTCTGAAGATAAGGCATGTTGGATGCCCCCTGCTGACGAAGCATGAAGCAAGCCATCGGCGCCCTCTAGCTGCAAGGTGGGGAGAGCGCCCCTGGTGCTCGGAGTCGGCGGCGGGAGGACTCTGGTGCTCGGAGTAAGCGACGGGCGGCCCCCGGTGCCCGGGCTAGGCAGCGGGCGGTCCCCGGTGCTCAGATTTGGAAGCAGACGGTCCCTGGTGCTCGGACTTGGCAGTGGGCGGTCCCTGGTGCTCGGATTCGTCAGCGGGCGGCCTCTGGTACTCTGGCTCGACGAAGGGCGACCCCTGGTGCTCGGAACACCTCAGATGTTTAGGCACGTCTTTCTGTTAGCAAGCCGCTTGTTCTTCCCCTGGGAGATCGGATACAAGGAGGAAATGCGTAAGCCGCTTGCGCCTAGTGAGTGTTTCCCGGGAACGGCCAAGCGGAGAAGAATGCGTACGCCGCTGGATGAAATGCTTCATTAAAATGGTATAGGGACACCAACAGAAGAGGGGGAACAAAACAACTAAAACAACGCGACTAACACCTGGGTTAAACCACAAACAGAGATGTGCACGGGGATAAAGAAATACGGAAACTAAACACAAAAGACACCCAGTCACATGCACAAAATAAACCAATCACCCAAAGGAGACAATAAGTTCTTTAAATGAGGGACAGGTGCCCCTGGCACCTGTGACAATAGTGTTCATTGGTAATTACATAAGTTATATCATTATCCTGGTTTAACTTGGATGACCTGACATCATAACCTTAAACAAAAAAAAACAGATATAAATAATATTCAGACATGACCCCTATAGGTTACCACAGCAATTATGCACTTAAAAGTTATTAATTTCATTCATTCATTATCTTCCGATTTATCCTCTATTAGGATTGCGGTGGGGTTCCCCATGCCCATCCAGGGGAGAACGTCTTGGGCGCTGGGCAGATACACCCAGGACAGGGTGCCAATCCATCGACAGGGTGCCAATCCATCGCCGGGCACCCACCCACCCCGGGCACCCACCCACCCCGGGCACCCACCCACCCACACAAACACACTCTATAGGGGGCAATTTGGAGAACTCAATTGACTTGATCCATGTTTTTGGACTGTGGGAGAAAACCGGAGAATACAGAGGAAACACACACGGACACAGGGAGAACATCGAAACTCCACCCAGATGGGGATTCGAACCGGGAATCCCTAGTGCTGAGAGGCGAACGTGCTAACCACTAAGCCACCATTATTAATTTAATTAGTTTATTTTTATGCAATGTTTCACACTCCATACAAAAAAAGCTTCCAAAATTTGACTAATTGCTTTCTCGTGGAGGAGTTGTGGTCCCTTATATTATTTAAATTTAATTACATCACTGTCAAAATGTTACATGTTCACTGACTCAAATATGGATAGAGCCCGTGACCTTGGTGTTATGAGCACCGTGCTCTAACCTACTAAGAACCTGAACTGACTGTCCTGAACTAACCCACCTAAACCTGAACTGACTGTCCTATAATATTTTACAGTGCAGAGGATCATGGTTGTTCTGTAATATTTATAATTGAGAGTAGACAGAACCAACAGATAGCAACAGATCCACCAAGGAAACTATTTCCACTGCGCTACACACTGCACTGACCCACCTGCACTGTCAGAACTCATATGTGAGAATGCAGTTCATTGGTTTCAGTTCAGCATTCAACACAGTGATCCCATCCATGCTAATATCCAAGATTAACCATCTGGGCATCAGCACATCACTCTGCAATTGGATTTCAGACCTCATAACTAACAGACCCCAGTCTGGTAAATTGTGCAACCTCCTTTCATTAGTCATCACCCTGAACACTGGAGTTCCACAAGGCTGCGTTTAGCACAAACCTGTACTCCCTCTTCACCCATGAGCGTGTGCCTGTTTATGGTTAACACCATAGTCAAGTTCGCAGATGAACTCACAGTACTAGGCCTGATCACAGACAATGATGAGACGGCCTACAGGGATGAAGTACATCATCTGTCCTCATGATGCCACGACAACAACCTGGCACTCAACACACAAAAAACAAAGGAGATCATCATGGACTTTAGGGAGACTAGGAGCCAAGCTCACATCCCTATCTACATCAGTGGAGCTGCAGTGGATCAGATGTCCAGCTTTAACCTCCTTGGTCTCCACAACTCTAATGATCTCACCTGGTCCTTGAGTCTCAAGAAAGCTCACCTGTCTCCCAGGATCCTGGTGAACTTCTACCGCTGTACCATTGAGAGCATGCTCACCAATTGCATCTCTGTATGGTATGTATGTATGGCCGCTCAAGGAGGATGAGTCCCCCACTGAGTCTTGGTCCTCCCAAGGTTTCTTCCTTGAAAAACAACATGAAAGGGAGTTTTTTCTTGCCACTGTCGCTTCTGCTTGCTCTTTGGGGGTTTAAAGGCTTTTCATTCTGTAAAGCTGCTTTGTGACAATGTACTGTTGTAAAAAGCGCTATATAAATAAATAACTTGAACTTGAACTTGTATGGCAGTTGCAGTGCTGGCAGTTGAACGCAAAGCACTCCAGCGGGTGGTAAAAACGGTGCAGGGCATCATAGGCACTGAGTTAACCACCATCGATTTACACGTTATTTGCAATGTTGTAACCACCTACGTCACATGGAGCGCTGAAAAAAAAAATAGTAAGTTGAACGGAAAGAGACGGAGCAGAGGTGGAATTTGCTAAACAATTTTAACAAAATTGAATAAATTCTACAAATGAAACATGACCGACGCAGAAAAAAAGCTTAGGCTTAAATCATTAAAAGTGTGGGAGCATTTCACACTTCACACAAATAAGAGCGTGAAACATGCAAACTTTGCGAAAATGATTTGACCTGCTAAAAAGCAGAGTAAATTACTACAATATCCCTAGTTTCTTTCATTTTGAAGTGAATGAACGTTACAGTGCTCTCACACTTTGAGAACCCGAGCACGCTTCAGGCTGTTTTTGGTTGTTATCTGGATAGTGACAGTGATGGAGAACGTGTGTTACTTTTTAATTTAATTACTATTTAAATTAATTAGCTTAAGCAGTGTTTAAATGTGCTTTATAAATACATCCAACTTGTACACAATGGTGGTAATTAATAATCACGTTTTAATTTTCTGACAAAGTATGAGTGAAGACACTGCACTCTATGGGAGTGAGGTAGGATGAATTACATTAAGACGGGGATTAGGTAACATATTAGAACTACTCAAATTTGTGTAATTTAGTATTTTTGTACATACAATGCTATATATTATGTCAGTGTGTGTGTGAGAGAGATTTGTGTTTAATTGCTCTTTGGGCTACTTAGATGCCTTAAACGCATACTGTAAATAACACCAGATGTTTAATGACCCATTTAATAAAGACATTTACTTGAATATTTTTTATCCGATTCATCAATTAATCAAAATATAATCGACCGATTAATCGATTTTTAAAATAATCGTTAGTTGCATCTGTACTGTAATGCACTTTGTCATTTTCACATTATGTATATATTATGTTCATATTATATCATGTTCATATTATGTACACTGCTCCAAAAAATAAAGGGAACACTCAAATAATTGTCATCGAATACTTTTTTCTGTACAAAGTTGAATGTGTTGACAACAAAATCACACAAAAATCATCAATAAAAATCTAATTTTTTTAACAAAGGAGGCCTGGATTTCAAGTCACACACAAAATTAAAGTGAAAAAAAACACACTACAGGCTGATCCAACTTTGATGTAATGTCCTTAAAACAAGTCAAAATGAGACTCAGTATTGTGTGTGGCTGTGTGTCTGTATGACCTCTTAACAATGCCTGGGCCTGCTGGAGGTCATTTTGCAGGGCTTTGGCAGTGCTTCTTCTGTTCCTCCTTGCACAAAGGTGGAAGTAGCGGTCCTGCTGCTGGGTTGTTGCCCTACTACGGCCTCCTCCAAGTCTCCTGGTGTACTGGCCTGTCTCCTGGTAGATACAGCAAACCTTCTTGCCACAGCTTGCATTGATGTGCCATCTTGGATGAGCTGCACTGCCTGAGCCACTTGTGTGGGTTGTAGAGTCCGTCTCATGCTCATGTGAAAGCACCACCAACAATCAAAAGGGACCAAAACATCAGCCAGAAGGCACCGGTACTGAGAAGTGATCTGTGGTCCACCTGCAGAACCACTTCTTTATTGAGTGTGTCTTGCTAATTGCCAATAATTTCCACCTTTTGTCTATTCCATTTGCAAAACAGCATGTGAAATTGATTGTCAATGTTGCTTCCTAAGTGGACAGTTTGATTTCACAGAAGTTTGATTTAAATGGAGTTATATTGTGTTATATAAGTGTTCCTTTTTATTTTTTTGAGCAGTGTATACATATATACACACACACATGTACAATTAAACACAACAGAAGGTTCTTTAAAGTGTATGATAGGGAGTATTTCACAGTGTGTTAAACGCTAATTAGTTCAGCTGCTGTTACTTTATCTACGTTTGAATCTTTGAAAACGTTTAAAAACTTGCAACATGCATCCGTGTATCCGATTAGTTGACATTCAAACAGCCCGCCTCTTCCCCCATAACAGACAACACAGCCATCTAATGCCAGATTATAAAAAACGCATTTTAAAACTGGAGTCTGACTTTCAATAACAATGCAGGACAACAAGGCAGTGCGGGCCCATGTAATCAGTCGACTGCGGAAAGCAGGGGGCACATACAACAACCCCTTCAGACATTGGATGGGACGACGCATGTTACGTACCGCTCTGCGAATGTCCCTATCCACATTCCAGATTACCACATTAACGAAGCAAGTGGGAGGTAGGATGGGGCGGAGACGATCGAGGTCCAAACCATCTCGTTAAGACCAGGTAGCTCCAATGTAGCCGCAGATGTGTTATCACATGTTATGATAGTCTCCGCCCCATCCTACCTCCTACTTGCTTCTGAACGGGGGAACTAAATAGCGGGGCTAGCACGGAATTACGCAGCGTGGGATCTTAAGTATTCAAGTATTTTTATTTGTCAATCAACAATATAAATTACAGCACAGTATATGTGGAATGAGACAGCGTTCCCCAGGAACAAGGTGCTACATATAACAGCTACCACACAACCAATATAAAGTGCACATGTGCAAACACAAGGATCACAATAAATACAGGACGATACACAGTACAGTAAACAATAAACATTCATTCTGGTATGGTATGAAAGTAAACCCTGAGTTAGGTTATTGTAAACAAATGTCCTTGATTTAAAAAAAATTCTTAAGAGTTTATAGTTGTGGCAGTTCTTTATCCGAGCTGCAGCCGGAAGGAAAAGAGTCGCTTACCTGGAAGGCTTTCCTGGATTCAAATCTAAGAAGTCGAGTGTTCTGTCAGGGTCCTGTGCCGAAACCTAGATAAGAGCGTGCGAAGAGCACGGTATGGAGCCAGGAAGTGCTGGTAAGGCAAAAAATGGAACTAAGGCTGTGAATGAAAATAAAGACGCTTAACTAATGAATGACAAAAAACACAGAAACTAAATAGCAAAAAGGAAACACATAACCAAGTGCGGCAACCAATAACAAAACACAATTAATTAACAAACAACCAATACGCAATAAGGAAGAGGACTAAATAAACAAAAAGCAAACATGAAACAAAAAAGTAAGGAGTGGAACCCACTCCTTACAATCTGGCGGTTTAGGATATGTTGCCTAATGCTGCAGGTTGGAGGAGAAGTGTGTGGCAGTGGTTTGTTTTGTTGCATAGCACTGCAGGAGTGCTTACTAGAGGAGAAGGAGAGAGGGGCAAAATGGGAGCTTGTGGACAGATGAAAATTCGGGAAAATTGATGGTATATATGATAGACTTACATAGTTTTCTAATTGTTATAATTTTATTAAGTTATATTTGTTATATTTAGACACCTAAACACTACACAATGTGAACATACCTAAAAGTAACTGTAAATTATTAATTGTACTCCTCAGAAAGCATTTAAAATGTTTAGCTAATATAAATTTAAACATTTTTTATAGAAAAAAAAGGAACACTAAAGTCTATATACCAGAAATTTATGTATCACCACTGAAAATTACATCATGGAAAGTGAACAATTAATTAAATTTAGCAATGCTCTATTGCTCATATAAAATTCATTTTAATGACTCTTAAATGACTCTTAAGACAACAACAACAAAAAAAAAAGAAATTAATCTAATACTAGATAAGGGCAAAAAGTGTCACGTGGGCCTCATATTGGGAATGTGAGATGTAACAGTGTGCAGACGCTTTATTTATAGATGAAAATAAAAGAAAATAAAAACTAGAAATGAAAACACTGCTCTTCCACGTGATCCGCATAAAACAAAATATGAACACAAAATGCTTAGAACCCTGTAGCTGAGCTTGACTATAAACATACATGAGCACTGCACTGATACATGGAAGTGCCAGCATTAACCGTGCCTTTGGGGCTCCTGGATAACCAGACTGTATAATCAGACTGCACGACCAGACTGCACAACAACCAGAATGTATAATCAGACTGTATAATTAGCACAACATAAGTATAACCAGACTGCATGAGCATATAATCAGACTGTACAATCAGAATGGACGATCAGACTGCATAACCAAACTGTATAATCAGACATGCCTAACTAGGCCGCACAACCAGACTGCACTACAAGCCTGTGCAACAAGAGTGTATAACCAGACTGCATGAGCATATAATAAGACTTTATAATCAGACTGCATAACCAGACCGCATGGCATGAGACTACATTAGACTGTACTATTAGACTGTATGATCAGATTATAACCTGAATTTTCAAACACTAACCACTGCTCACGCAATGGTGGAAGCTGGCTGCAGGGGAAGACTCCTCCCACCTGCTCTCGGCTGCTAATGTTCTAAATGCAAGGACATAGTCAGCCGCAGGGCGATTCAGACTGCACAACAAGACTGTATATCCAGAATACACAACAAGACTGTATATCCAGAATACACAACAAGACTGTATAACCACACTGCATGACCAGACTACAAGAACAGACTGGTTAACCTGGCTGGTTAACCAGACTGCACAACCAGACAGCATAACCAAACTACACGACCACACAGTATAATCAGATATCACGACCAGACTGCATAATCAAAGTGCACAACCACACTGCATGACCAGGTTGTATAATCAGATTGCACGACCAAGATGTATAATCAGACTGCATAACAAGACTGTTAGGGCTGCAAGTATAATTTGATAATCAATTAATTGGTCGATTATTTTTTCGATTAATTGATGAATTGGATAAATAAAAAAAAATTCCATGTCTTTACATTTACATTTTGTCAGCACTCCTTCTCTTTCTTTCTCTCTCCCGCCTGAGGGCTCTGGTCCCTCCTCGCCTCAATTCTAGCCACAGCTGTTGCTAATTCCGGGTCGTTAGTGGGTCTATATAACCAGGCTTCACTAGCGCCACAGTGTTGGTTTGTCACGTATGCGAGTTTGTGAACGGCTTTACTGTTGCAGTATTTGTTTTCTAGCATTGACGCCTCCAGCCTTCGGCGTGGACCTGATCTGGTGTTTGCGTCTCTCTCCTTCGGACAACACAGCCCGCTCCGACAGTATTTTCAGTTTTGTTTATAGCACCACGTTGCGGCTGTGTTCTGATTTTGATATTCTTAGTACTTTCACAGGGGCGGCACGGTGGCTTAGTGGTTAGCACGTTCGCCTCTCAGCGCTAGGGATTCCCGGTTCGAATTCCCATCTGGGTGGAGTTTCCATGTTCTCCCCGTGTCTGCGTGGGTTTCCTCCAGGTTCTCCGGTTTCCTCCCACAGTCCAAAAAACATGGAACAAGTTAATTGAATTCTCAAAAAATTGCCCCCTATAGAGTGTGTCTGTGTGAGTGAGTGTGTGCCCAGCGATGGATTGGCGCCCTGTCCTGGGTCTGTCTGCCCAGCGCCCGAGACGTTCTCCCCTGGATGGGCATGGGGAACCCCACCGCGACCCTAATAGAGGATAAGCGGAAGATAATGAATGAATGAATGAATGAATGAGTACTTTCACAGTACTTTCAGTTTTGTTTGACCTTTTTGTGGACTTTTTACATCCTAATAAAACTGTCGTTGGAACTTTTCCGCCAACCTGTGCCGTGTGCTCAGTTGGTTCACACCGCTAACACATTTAGTCATTTAGCAGACACTTTTATCGAAAGCGACTTACAAATGAGAACATCACAAGTCAGTAGTTATGAAGAAAACCAGCTATACTGTAGAATTATTTAGCAGATCAATAAATGTCTGGTTCTATTTACAGTATAAGTTTAAGGCATCCAAGTAGCCCAAAGAGAAATTAAATACAAATCTGTAACACACTGGCACAATATGTAGCATAGTGTGAAAAAAAAAATTAAATAACACAAATTTGTGTAGCTGTAATATGTTTACCTAATCCCCATAGAGCGCAGTATCTTTACTCATACTGTCAGAAAATTAAAACGTGATGCTTGATCATTAATTACCACCATCGTGTACAAGTTGTACAAGTATTTATAAAGCACATTTAAACTCTGCTTAAGATAATGAAATGAAAATATAAAGTAACACACGTTCTCTATTACCGTTATTATCTAGTTAACCACCAAAAACAGCTCTGGTTCTCATAATGTTAAGTTGCACCATTACGTTGATTCACTTGTATTGATGTTGGAGTGCTTTACTCTGCTGTTAAATTTCATCCTCTTCTGTGACTCCAACAAGTTTAGTTTCATTACTGTGGTGCTCCGTGCAGGTCAAATCATTTTCGCAGAGCTCGCATGTTACACGTTTTTTTCTTGTGTGTGAAGTGCTCCCGCAGTTTTGATGATTTAAACGGAAGCTTTTTTCTGCATTTTATTTGTACGATTTATCAACATGTTTTGCAGATTCCGCCTCATTCTGTTCAACCCACTATTTTCTTTTTCAGCGTCGTTGAAGCAATGCAGGTGACGTAAACGGTTACGACATTGCGAGTAACACTGAAATCGTGCGACCCAACTATTCGATAATGAAATTCGTTAACTACACTTTTTATAATTGATTTTCATCAATTTTATCAATTCGTTGTTGTAGCCCTACAGACTGTATAACCAGACTGCATGACCAGACTGTAAAATCAGTCCTTCAGGACTGCCATTCCAATAAAAATCCAGGTTCCATTCAGTAATCAACCAGACCGCACAACAAGACTAGACAACCACATTGTATAATCATACTTCATAATCAGACTGTATAACCGACCGCATAACCAAAGCATGACCAGAGTACAGAACATGATTGTATAACCAGACTGCATAAGCAAAATGCACGACCAGACTGTATAATCAGACATGCTCAACTAGGCCGCACAACCAGACTGTAAAATCAGACTGCATAACTAGACCGCACGACAAGTCTGCGCAAAAGACAGTTCATCTGATCTTCATCCTCATTCTCCAGCAGCATAGTTTCACCTGCACTGGAGGAGAAATCCTGCATCCAAAACATCCTAAAGTTAAAAACTATACACACACAAACCCATGACGCGGTCGCATCAGAATGTTATACACTTTAGATTTATTTTCTCTCTAATAGTAAACTTTGATATCAGAAAACATGTATTAACACATTCAATATAACTCAGGTGTCAATTAAAACTATTAATAGTTAACAGACCTGTGCGACGTGTCTTGATGTGTGTAAAATGGAAGCCATGTAGTCTTTGTTGAAGCATTGTTCTTCTCTTTGGTGTATACTGTCATAAAAAAATTCTTTATTTCTCCAGGAGGAAATTTAGCAAACAATTCACGAAAGACCCACCACCAATTGAATGTACCTCCCTATAATTCATAAAAGGCGCAGAACCTAAATCCATCCTGCTACATTCCTAAAGTAACAATGGTGTCAAAGGTAAAATGTCCCGTATTGAGGATGTTCTAAAAGTGACCATAGTGCCAAAATGGCAAAATCATTATTTATTTGTCCTTCTACCAGCCCCACAGGTAAAATTTAAAAGCCTGATGGCTCTTGGTACAAAAGATCTCCTGATTCTGTTTGTGGAGCATCTCTGTTACAGTAGTCTGCTACTGAACGTCCCTTATGCCTTGGTCACATGCTTCACGGTGTCAATCAAACTCTGTCTGTTACTTAAATAATGTTCTTTATTAGCTCTAACTGCTTTTCATGTCTCATTCTTTTGAGGTGTCACCAGTTTCCTTGAGGTGTCAGCAGCTCTTCATCCATAGCTCTGCCAAAGCACTGTGGCTACCACAATTATAGAAGCTACGGATTTGACAATAAAATCGGAATCATCCTTTAAAATCCAAACAATAACAGAGCAACATATAGCAGCGATGGGAGTTCAGATAAAGAAGAAACACAGAAACAAAGACATTTTCGGTAGGAAGAAAAAGGTAGGAAGGTAAACCCATCCGGGAACAAAATTTTCTCCTGATTTGATTGTTTTGGACCAGAATCCTGAATGATCCTTCTTTATAACATCTTTATAACTTTATATTAAACATCATGTCAAAATTATATCAAAATTAAACATTTTCATTTTCATATAGAACCTGGATTTATATTGGACTGGCAGTCCTGCAGGATGCCCTTAATTAATTATTTAGTTGTCCAAATTTTTAAATACAGACACCTGTTTACCACACAATCTGTACATGGCTGTCCAACACTGCCCCAGCTGTTCAAGGAGGATGAATCCCCCACTGAACATGGTACAGTTTCACACCCACCACTAATCCAACACGCCTAACCAACTCAAGCTGCCTCAAACCTTTTTTTTTAATGCTTTCACCCTGGCACACTACAGCATAGAAAAGACAGTGTAGGACAGCCATGTATAGCATCATTGCACCATGTCACAAAGTCGTCTACAGATACATATCTTTCCTCCCAGAAATCCAACCTGTGACCTTCTGGCCTGTGTGGAGATACAGTGGTGCTTAGGCCTCACAGCATAAAGCTTTGAGAATTTGCATGTTCTCCTGCTCACTTATGTCGCTTTTTAGAGCTTACTTGTACTAACACAGTATGTATGTCATGTAAATTAAAGCTCCTGGATGTGAATGTGTGTGGTTATGTGTGTGCGTCTGCCCTAAAATAGACTGGAAGCTTGTCCAGAGTATTTTTTACTACTTTTTAGATAATGAGGACATTTTGGGCTCCAGCACTATTACCCATTTCATATTACATATTCCACTAGACAGCTTTTTACATTTAAATTTGAATCTGAATCGGAGGGAAAGTAGACATGCAATTATGGGAGTGTTAGTAGCTGTGGTTAAGGTGTTGTGTTATCATTCTGATAGTTGTGCGATCAAATTCAAAGTCTACTGAAGTTACCAATATAAGTCCTTGAGCAAGATCCTCAACCCTCATTATCCAAAGGTGTAGTATGGCCACCCCTGTGTTCTGACCCCAAAATGTAAGTCGCTTGGATAACATGGATGGATAACAGCGGCTGCTAAAATAACCTAATTTATGAAGAAGTAGTTTAGAAGTAGTTCATGTTACTATTATTTAAAATATATAATTCTTTTTTTTATATAATGTAAATAATGCTTTTTCAATGAGAGATAATTATTGTACAAAGAGGGTGCAACCAATAACACTCTCAGCACTATTAACCAATTTAACAAGAGCAGACAAGTTAACATTAATAAAAAAGAGCATCTAGAATGTTATGGTTTTAATTATTAGACTAGATTTGTGATATAATTTACAATTGTTATTTGATGCTTATGTTGTAAAAAAAATATATTGAAAAACAACTAAAAGGCTCTTGTTGCCTAGGGTTGCGACCTCTCAGAAATGAAAATAAGGGACACCCACCACAGGTCCTCTGGGCCCTGATCCCCATGGGCCCGACTCCTCTAAGGAGGGACTACGTATTTATATTTATTTCATGCTGTGTTTTTAGTTAAGCGCTGATCAAGAAAGCAATCAAACTTCAAGCTTATTTTAAGCTTCTGATAAACACATTCTTTATATATATAAATATATATAAGCCTTTATATATTCATTCATTCATTATCTCCCGCTTATCCTCTATAAGGGTCGCGGTGGGGTTCCCCATGCCCATCCAGGGGAGAACGTCTCGGGCACTGGGCAGATAGAGCCAGGACAGGGCGCCAATCCATCGCTGGGCACACACTCACGCACACAGACACACTCTATTTGGGGCAATTTTGAGAATTCAATTAACTTGATCCATGTTTTTGGACTGTGGGAGGAAACCGGAGAACCCGGAGGAAACCCACGCAGACACGGGGAGAACATGGAAACTCCACCCAGATGGGGATTCGAACCGGGAATCCCTAGCGCTGAGAGGCAAACGTGCTAACCACTAAGCCACTAACCACAGCGCCTTTATACATGTATATATTATATATAATGTATAATTATTTATAAAGCCTAACTATAAATCTATTAGCATAATTAGTTTTGCATATGTCCATATATAATATTTATATTGTCTAATACTACTGTTAATGATCATTTGACTTTAAAAACAACGATCTTAAATAATCATCCATCTATCAACTATCCTCCGCTTTATCCTTTACTAAGGTCGCGGGGGGGGGGGGGTGTTCCCCATGCCCATCCAGGGGAGAACGTTTCGGGTGCTAATCTATCAATGGGCACACACCCACTCACACAGACACACACAAACACACTTTATATGGGGAAATTTGGAGAATTCAGTTCACCTTGATCCATGTTTTTGGACTGTGGAAAGAAACCGGAGAACCTGGAGTAAACCCACGCAGAACATGGAACAAGGGGGAACATGGAAACTCCAACCAGATTGGGATTGGGATTCAAACCGGGAATCCCTAGCACTGAGAGGCAAAAGTGCTAACCACTAAGCCACCATGCCACCATTTATTCATTCATTCATTATCTCCCGCTTTATTCTCTAGTAAGGTCGCGGTGGGGTTCCCCATGCCCATCCAGGGGAGAACGTCTCGGGCGCTGGGCAGATAGAACCAGGACAGGGCGCCAATCCATCTCTGGGCACACACTCACTCACACAGACACACTTTTTATGGGGCAATTTTTTGAGAATTCAATTGACTTGATCCATGTTTTTGGACTGTGGGAGGAAACCGGAGAACCCGGAGGAAACCCACGCAGACACGGGGAGAACATGGAAACTCCACCCAGATGGGGATTCGAACCGGGAATCCCTAGCGCTGAGAAGCGAACGTGCTAACCACTATGCCACCGTGCTGCCCGCCACCATTTAAATAATCAATATTCTATTAAAATAAGCTGCACATGCACCAATGTTCTATCAAAAGCACAACTAGATATAAGCTCCATCATAACAATGTTTCATGCAGTATTAATATCAGATGTTTGGAAGTTTTATGAGCAGTGCCGTTGCATTTTTTTAATAAAGAATCACAGTCTCCAAAATATGTTAAAGTAAGTTTTGGGAGAGCGTAATGAATTCTTGCAATTTAACTGTGCCCTCCAAGGTCACAGAATCCAATGGCCACAGAATTTGGCGTTACACCTGTGTTAGAAAGAGGGGCCTTAGTGAAGCCGGGAGGGTGGGGGTGCTTTTGATCATTTAGTGTTTATTCAGTGTGTGAAAGATATGTTTATTGGAAATACAGAACAAATTGTGATCCCATATTAGTTCAATAAGGGATGTACAAATACTTGCCAAATACAGGATGATTCCATATTTTATTGGACAGGTGGCAACCCTATGTCCACCACTCTGGATTTGTACTGACCTGAGATCAAACCCAGATCAAATGTTCTCAAAACACCACTGCTAATCAATAAAGAGCTATGTAGTGCATTAACCTTTATTTAAACAAAGGTCCTAAGTTTGAATATTTGATTTGTGATATAATGTAGACTTTCTTACTTCATGCTTGTAAAAAAAAATAATAATGAAAAAGCAAATAAAAGCCATTTGAACCCAGAACCTTTGTTTAATTAAAGACTAGTGCGTAACTAAACTACAGAGAAAGTGTAAAGCGGATGGGACAGCGTGGTGGACATAAGCATTATAGTGATTAGCAGTGGTGCTTTTTAAGCACTTTATCTGGGTTTGAGCTCGTCAGTACAAATTGTGTTGTGTCAGTACAAAATGGAGTTGTGCACACCATATCAAAGTTATATAAAAAGAGGTTTTCAGGTCAGGTCACCTGATATATTTCATATATCAATTTAATTATGGAGTGGCACGGTGGCTCAGTGGTTAGCACAGTTGCCTCTTGTATTCCAATCTGGGTGGAGTTTCCATGTTCTCCCCTTGGGTTTTTCAGTTTCCTCCCACAGTCTGAAAACATGGATCTAGGTAAATTGAATGCTCCAAATTATCCCATATAGGATGTGTTTGTGCGTGTCTGTGCCGAGTGATTGGCACCCTGTCCTAGGTGTATTGCCCAGTGCCCAAAACACTCTCCCCTGGATGAACATGGGACCACACTGTGATCCTAGTAGAGGATTTAGTGGAAGATAATTAAGTTTATTGGAATAAAATAAATAAATCATAGGAACACCTAACCATCACTTTACATTGTGCTTACTTGTGGTATATTACATCAAATAAATAAAGCCAATGCAGTAAAATTCAACATAAACATTCTTTCATTGAATGCTTTTTTAACAATATATCAATCATCAGATAATGATCAGGTTTGATAATTCTACAGCATGGCTGATTTTTCCTTACCTACTGACTTGTGTAGTGTCATTTGTAAGTCGCTTTGGATAAACGCATCTGCAAAAGGACAATCATGTAATTTTTTTATATTTAAAATTAATTCTGTAGAGTGTGTAACCCCCAGTTACATATGAGTACCAGACTACACCACCTAAGGCCCTGCTCCTTAGGACTCACAGGGCAATATATTTCTCCACATGCAAGATGCGACTGTATGAAAGAATAACGGAGACTTGTATTCCAGTGACTGGTAATGTTTAATTACAAAAATCTGTATTTTAGCAAAACCATTATAGCAAAACTACATCACCACACTTTTATTGTAGAATTACATTTTTTAAAAACAAACCAGGAGTTCTTACTACAAGGTTACAAAAATATCACAAGTATTGGCAGTCCAAAATAATATGCCAAAAGCAGATGATTAATAGCCAAATAAAGTCGTACCTGGATGTAGGAGGAAAGTGCAGCACAGCAGCCCCACCAAGTGCTCAACTGTCTAAAATCCACACACTACTACACAAACCCACAGATAAAAAATAAAGTCTCATTAGATTTACATTTAGTTGACCTCATGCAATGTAGAAAACCAAACCATCACCACCTTTACAGGATCTGTAAAACAAAAGAGCATATACATAATAAACTATTAAATGGAAAACCAGCATGCCAAACCAAGTAATAAGAGCTCCTGTAGATAAAATAGCATGCAAGTTATTACCCAGTCATATTCATAACAGTTACAAAAACAAACCCATACATACAACTTAAGGTTGAAAGAATAGAAAGACAGACAAAACAGGCAGATGGTCATTCCTGTAACATATATGTGAACAAATTAACATCTTCATACACATGATTTTTAATTAAATAAATTATGCTAGAACATAATCAAGTAATCATTTGTTCTTGTATACAAAAGCATGTAGCCCCCTTTACAGAAAACCGTCAATCAACAAAAAAACTCAAAATTACAATCAATATTTACAACGTACACATTACACAGATAATAAAATACACCCCCAGCCGCTACAGAGAAAACCCACAACTCTAGAAAATCACAATATAATTCTATTATTTCAGAACCAACAAACTTAAGCAATCAACAGCAACCCTTTCTCATCGGGATCTCTAATCCAATCCCTCACAGAAAACTATGGTGGATCAAAGCATACATCTGAAACATCTGCTCTTGGACAAGAATCAACCCCCATAGACTAGTGTCAGGTGTGTAAACCTGGAAGTTTAAACACACTACATAAAAAAAGAATGGCCTGAAACAGTAAGTGGCATCAATCGCTGGTTACAAGTGTTTATTCCGACCGAGTAAAATAAGTCTCACCACAAGAATTTCAATGTACACATGTCTTTATTTGTAGTGTGTATGACAAAATTTAAACTTGTATATAGTTGTCCGTGTTGTACTTTTCAGTAATGTCAGTTGAGGGAGCCGTTACCACAACGTCGGTCAGATTGGTTCTGTTGTACGGCAGAAGAAGAAGCAGCAGCGGAGCAACAGCATGGCGGAGTGCAGAGGTAACACGTGAAAGAAAAAAAAATCGTTAAATACGTTACATTCACGTTTGTGCAGCTTTAACATTGTTTTGGTCTGTTATGTACTTATGCTAATCATCTGTGGTAAACGTTTAGGTAAACGTTTAACTAATTTGTGTAATAAAGCGCTGATGTTTAGTTTGTGTGACTTTTACGATATCTGTACGCATTTTTAAAAGCAGAATCCACTGTAATGCTTGATTGATTGTTAGTTGATCTCGGTGCTGTGGGTTGCTGTCCGGATTTATCTGACAGTGAGAATGAGGAGCAGTGGATGGAGGAAGATGATCTGAAGCTTGATGGAGGTGTGCTGTGTCTCTTCTGTGACGGGTAGCGTGAAGTCATAGTGTTACTGAAACAGTATTTACGTTTTATTACATTTATCATTAGTGTTTTCGTTGACCTTTTTAATCAGCTCTTCTGTGATGTGGCACAGGCTTTTTCATTCTGCATCTGTAACCTTTGATCACTGCCAGACTGTTCACAGCGTGAGCATTAAAAATTTGGTGAAAATGCACAGTAAGTAAAGCATGTACGCAAAATGCAATTTTCAGAACCCTTAATTAAATTATGTAATAAAAACATCTATTTGGTATACACATACACACACTCTTCTCTCTCTCTCTCTCTCTCTCTCTCTCTCTCTCTCTCTCTCTCTCTCTTTGCTTGTAAGCTACTAAAGGCCAAGATTATTTTTCTCTGGATAAATAAATGTAAATGTAGTCTTAGCTTGCAAAGAATTTGGCTTGCATTTACTTATTAGGGGTTTAGATGTTATCACATTTGCCTCTCAGCGCTAGGGATTCCCAGTTCGAATCCCTATCTGCATGTTCTCCCCATGTCCACGTGGGTTTCCTCCCACAGTCCAAAAACATGGATCAAAGTCAATTGAATGCTCTAAATTGCATGTAGTATGTTTGTGTGTGTCGATATGAGTGAGTATGTGCCCAGTGATAGATCGGCACCCTGTCCTTGGTGTATCTGCCTGGCCCCTGCGACCCTAGTAAAGGATTAAGTGGAAGATGATGGCTTAATGGATGGATTTCGTTATTAGACCTGAACTAAAGTTGTGTTCAAGTATACAATATCCTGGTCTGTAGATCAATCTGCAGAACTTAATGGGTACAATGAGATGTGCCACGTGATCACGTCATAAATCTGAAGCATATGTCGAAAACAAAGCTCCACGGCATACTTGATCCACTGTGTTTATTTTTTACAAGCTGTTCGCAACCCACCCAGACAGTGTCCACCATTTGAGAAACTCAGTTGTATAGCATATCATCTCACACACAGCCTACATCAGTAATTATGCCCTTCTAAAAGCAAAACCAGAATGTGTAATATAATTTTATGTTTGGTATCATTATTTACACTACAAAAAGATCTGTTAGAAAAAAAGTTAACACCTTAAGAAAGTAAATAGGTTGTGATTTATTGTTACAGCATGATTGTTCAGAAAAATGAATTATTTTGTGAGTATGGTGATTTTTATAGTTGAATTAACAGGAGCAGTTTTGATTTAAGAAGACACTGGTTTTTAAAATACTGTAAAAGAAAATAGGGTAACAAAGTAGGTTGGAAATATGAAATTGTCCAAAATTGCTTGGTATGCTGTAATATTTAAAGTTCACTGAAACTAAGGGCTTGTGCCCAACTCCTGAATAACAACCCAACACCATAATCCTCAATTCATTAAAGTTTACACTTGGTGTAACACAATTAGACCGTTCCGTTCCCCTGTCAGCCACCAAATCCGTACACATCCATCAGACTGTAAAACAGAAAAGCCTGTTTTCTCACTCCAAAGTACATGTCTTTGCAGCTTTATAGTCCAGTGGTGACATGTTTTACGCAACTGCATCGATGCTATACTCTTGACTTGGTGATGTAAGACTTGTAACCTGTGGTCATGAATGTGATTGGAACACATAAATTTCATTAAATACATACTTTTCATTAAATGAATATGATGATCATAAATTTAAACTGATTTCCGTTTACAGAGCTTGACGAATATGGATACATCAAGATGATTAACTACATTCGGACATCTGTAAGTGCTGTTCTGCTTGTATAGTAATAAATCAGTTCATCAGTGTACAAATAATGAACACACATTTTATTTTATACAGTGAATTTATTGTTGATATTATAGTCGATATTGTTCTTTTCAACAGAAGTGCAGTGGAGAGAGTTTGTCGATGTGTTCAGGTGATGTTTTACCATGGAGTAGTGACGAGCACATGAAGCCAGTCCTAGCTGATGATGCTCTTCTGCAGATTGGTATGAACATTACATTTGCACACATGTTTAGATCTTGATTCTGGTCCTTCACTTCTATCTGCACTTTGTGCACTGACATGCTGGCATATCCAATGTCTGTCCCGCAGGCCGTTATTCCAAATAGCCCGGGTTTCTAATGTGTTATTTATGGCTTGCTAACTCTGTCAGAATAAATAAAACATTTTAAATGCAATTCCGTCTATTAGCCCCATTCTAATAGTATCTGTGTCTGCCTCTGTGCCTCTGGCAGAATTGTAGGCAGATATTCACAGGCAGCTAGGGGGCAGAAGAGTGGCTTTTGGTTATTTCTCATTAGCCTGCAATGAAAACACATATGCATATGAAACATATACTGATTTGTTAAGAGGTGTTGACGACAACCACATAAATATGACAGAAGTTAGCTGCTTGATTTTAAATTGAAATACCTTAAATTGAAGGTATTCTATAAAGTTTGTTTAATGTTTTCGAATTTCTATAGATATTAAAGAATTAAGTCTTTACAGTTGTTTGTGCTTGTGCAACTCAGTTACATTGCCATTTGAAAAATTAAGGTAATTTTCCATCCATCCATTATCTTCCACTTTATCCTCTATTAGGGTTGCATGGGGGGTTCTCGAGAAATTTTTGGGCGCTTGGCAGATACACCCAGGACAGGATGCCACTCTATCGCTGGGCACACACTCACTCACACAGACACACACTATACGGGGCAATTTGGAGAACTTAATTGACTTGATCCATGTTTTTGGACTGTGGGAGGAAACCGGAGAACCTGGAGGAAACTCACGCAGACACAGGGAACATGGAAACTCTACCTAGATGGGGATATGAACCGGGAATCCCTAGCGCTGAGAGCCTAAGGTTTTTTGACAAATAAATTAGTTTTAACAGTGTGTATTTTCATATAACGTTTGTGGTGAAAAAATGTCAGAAAGAAATTTTGGCCCCCGGGCATCTTCACTTTATCGAATCTGGCACTTTTTGCAAAAAGTTTGGACACCCCTGGTTTCGATGCACCTGTGAATTGCTATACCCGCAGAAAATATTACATTGTGCTTTATGCAATTTCTGAGGAGCACTTCTGCATATATATTAGTGTGTTTGTAACCATTTTATAAAAGCAATAAGACACCCAAGGTTGTGCATTATTGTGTAAAAATCACGGGAAAGATATGGGGGTGCTTCCCATGCTTGATGGTATCTTGACTTCCAGTAATGCCACAGTCTCCACTAGTGGCTAGTGTTTGTAATGCCCCCCCCCCATTTGTTTACCTCTCCAAAGTATAGGATTCTTGCACAATATTAAGTGCAAATTTTATATATGTTTTTTTTCTGTTTTGTATTTGGTTCCATCATGCCCGTTGCATTTTCATGTAAGAACTGTAATGTGTGTAGGTACTAGCAGTATATGTGTATGCACACACTCTTCTCTGTGCAGATCTGGAGGAGCTAATTGGAGATGCTGCGTGCAACGATGACTCGTTGTGGGTACAGAGGGCACAGCAAGCCGAGGAGAGTCTTAGTCGGGCCATGGAAGATCTGAACAAATTAAAGTCTGTGACTTGTGCTACATTATTTTCAGAACCCTTTTTTCTAGATTTTTGAGCATTGTGCTGAGAATATCTTGCTTACAGTTAAAAATTCTGACAAAGGTTTTGAAGAATTAGAAATATGGAGCAGACTCTTTTTGTTGAACCATTGTGACAATTGAATGAAAATCTAAATTGCCCTGTATAGAGTGTGTTTGTGCTAGTGAGTGTGCCGAGCATAGATTGCTGCCCTGTTCTTGGTGTTTCTGCGCAGCACCTGAAATGTTCTCTCCTGGATGGGCATGGGACCGACCATAGTAGAAGATAATAAATGAATATCTATTAAAGTATTCAAATTTTATAACTCATCCTGTACAGATATCACTTAAGTTATGTCCTGTATCTGAAAATTTCACCAAGGGCATGTTTTTCTAAAAAAAATGTGTAATAAGATTTTTACATATCACGTTTACTATCACAATAAACAATATAGTTTAGTTATAAATTCACTGCATTTGTGCTTAGTTAAGTGTGTGTATGGATGTGTGGCAGCAGGGGGTGCTGTGGAGACTTAGTTGTCTTTACTTTAGGTAGAGTAAATTTTGGGTAGAATTCCACTGCGGTGTTTAAGGATGAATGTGTATGTAGGGTTCCATAGTACCTTTTTTGAACAATGTTTTTACAGGGATCTAAATATATACATTTATAAATTACATATTTTTATAACTTGCCCCAAATGACATACAATGAGAGGTGAAACTTTTTGAATAATTCCAGATAGACTATTAATTATTGTTATTAATTTATGTGTGTAGGAGTTTTGTGGCAGACCTGTTGTTGCATTCTGATGTAACACAGAGGTATGTGGGGAGTGTAGCTGAGCTGAGAGAAGATGAAGATGAGGCTTATTTTAGCTCATATGGACATTACAGCATACATGAAGAAATGCTTAAGGTAAGAAACAGTATTAAGAATTGCATAGCGTGTTGGTTTTAACATTAAGATGCATTGTAAGCCTGCCATATAGTGAAAATACATTGCACCAAAGCTTAGCTTCATCCAACCTGGACATGAGGCTCATAAAAATGGTGGGAGTAGCTTAA
This sequence comes from Corydoras maculifer, assembly GCA_019802435.1. NCBI lineage: Eukaryota > Metazoa > Chordata > Actinopteri > Siluriformes > Callichthyidae > Corydoras > Corydoras maculifer. The sequence continues at coordinate 47,585 of JAFMOD010001420.1, forward strand.
GGAACTATCAGCTCACACACACTGCGGTAAAGTGGTGAAGACTAAAAAAGTCCTGATTGGTTGCTGTTCTTTACAATAACGCAAAGCTTGACGTCACTGTGATGATATTTCTTCGTCAACCTACAGTGGTGACGCACATGCACTCACACATATCGTTGTTAAGCAGTATATAGAGGTTGTAAATTCTATCAGACCTTTTTCTTCACACCCCCACCTTTTAACCTTGCTGATCAATCACTGTAGAGATGGGTGGAAAGTTTTGACTATTATATTTTAACACACTTAGCTTTCCTGCTCAAAGCCTTCCAAACCCTATTTAAACACAAGTGCAAATCGTTTTTTAGATGTGTAATCTCTTATGTTATTTGTATTTGGTTCTAGCACCTTGCAGAGACGGAATCTTGAGATTTAGACTTCAAATGAGCTTTAATTTAAACAAACGATTTATTTATTAAATTTTTTATTGTCACAGAATTAACAAAAGCCGTCTTCTTTAACTGTTTGAGAGAGAATTATACTCCCCATCTTAAGGGAAAAGGGTTTTGCTTTCCTGCTGAGAGTAAGTTAGCGCGAGAGAGAGAGTGTGTGTGTGTGTTTTATCTTCCTAATAGAAAAGGTAATAGTGACACACTATCATTACTTACACCTCTCTTTCACACCCCGCCCCCTTCTTTTTGTGTCTGTTTCCTGCAGGATAAAGTGCGTACTGAGAGCTACCGAGATTTTATGTACAGCAATCCAAAATTGTTCAAGGACAAAGTGTGTATACCTTTTATATCCTATTCTTTTTTTTTTAATTTGTATTAACACTTAGGTTAACACCACAAAAAAGGTGGAAAGGGGATTATTGCTATGATGACCAAACTGATTTAATGTTTTTTTATTTTTATTTATTTATTTAAAAAAAAAAATTATGAGCTCAAATGACAACTGCAAAACTCTGATAACAGAAACTGAATAAACACACGCACACAGACACGTATATATGTGTACAAACTCAATAAATTTAATGTAATTTTTACATTAAATCTAATAAGCATTAAATCAATCAAGAAAATAATTTGCCTTTTAGATAGATAGAATACTTTATTTATCCAGAAGGAAATTTAGCAGCCACTAGCATTATCAGTACAATAAAAATAAATAGTATTATGATGGAGGGAATGAATATAAAAAACATTTAAATTTACAGTTATAAAGTGTATTATTAAAATAAAAAATAGTGTCCAGTACGGAGGGTGATTAAAGTGTTCGTGTGCAAAATACAAAAGACAGTTTTTAAATGTCCTGTTGACCTTATTTGTTCTTCCAGCCCAAACTAAAAACTATTTACTATTAAATTTGGACAACAAAATGAAAACTGCCCATTAATTTTTTTTAATTTGATTTCATAATATCATAATTTTCATTATAAATTATTAGATGTTGGGATCAGCAATTTCAGTTAAATATATCATACAGCATATGGCATTAGTACATCCTTCTTTTGCAGAAATAACGGCCTCTAAATGTTTTCCATAGCTTCCAATTAGAGTCTGGATTCTTTTCTCTACCATGCATACAGCCCCTTGTTATTTCCAAATAACGTTATTGTAGTTTCATCAGTCTACTCTCTCATACAGCCTCTCCTAGGTCATAGTGTGCTGAATAGTTGAATGATGCACATTGACAACATCTGCAGCAGGATGATGTTACAGGTCTGTGGAGCTGGTCTGGGGTTAACTATGCCTGTTAACCCTATAACCATAATTTGATTCACCTGTGTATGTTGGTCAATGAGCTTAAAAAAAATTTGGTGTTACAATTATTTGTGCAAAGGTATTAAGGTATTTTGTACATCCTACAAATGTCACTTAACGTCTCATGCAGGACATCGCTGTCTATGATATTAAATAGGTTATATTTACCTGTTATTTTATATAATTAAGTAAAATTGCTGGTATAAACAGCCAATGATTTTATAAAGGAAAATTATCAGGGTGCCCAATATTGCACACCACTGTGTGTGTGTTTTCTGTTTATTTATATATGTATATATGTATAAAACGCATATCTTTCCTGTGATTTTATTTACAATGATCATTACCTTAAGCACCTAATTTCTTTATTAATATTCTTATTCAAGCAGTAACACTGAGGTGTTTAACACCTCAAACCTGCAGTAAGGCTGGTTATGATTTAATTTAGCACCAGCAAAAAAACCACACATGCACTACTAATTCCATAATGCCTCATTTTGTTTTCTAACTGATGTTCATGAATCTTGTGTTGTAGGTGGTGCTTGATGTTGGGTGTGGTACAGGAATCCTTTCCATGTTTGCTGCTCGCGCCGGCGCTAAGCAAGTTATTGGTGTTGACCAATCAGAAATCGTCTACCAGGCCATGGATATTGTCAGGTGAGTCAACATGCTAAATAGCCAATGCTTCAGTTCTGATGGTAACATTTTTAAGTAACGGAACAGTAGTGCTTTCTTTATATTTCTACCTAAATGTAAAAAGTGTGATGTTTTATATTGATAATCTGCTGTGTTATTATTAAATCATTTAAAGTAGTTTTTTCTTGTGTAGAACTTAAAACACCAAGGATTATCCTAAAACTTGCTAAAAAACACAAACTACCCATCCAAATGAATTCCACAACTAAATGTGCTGAAATGGCATAAACAAATAATTCTAAACTAATTAAAAACTAAATTGTCCTCTCAAGTTTCTGAAAAGATTGGGCCGATTAATCTGTTTTGATATTGACAGGTTAACGGTATTCAAATTTATACTTGTTAGCCACTTTCTTAAATCCAACTCTTTGTTTCTACACTTTTTTTTCTTCATTTTTTTAGTTTCACTAACCATATAGATATAGATGTGGTTGTACAATTTTATAGAATACAAACAAAAAAATATATATTTTTGAAAAATCACTTTCAAAAACACATTTTAATATACATACACATGAAATGTGTTCAGATTTGGAATGGTGTTGATATCTTAAATATTTAAAAAATGAATGGAAGTGAATGGGGCAAAAAAATGGGCCAGGCCTTGTGCAAATGGAATGGAAAGTGCAATCAGTCTGTGGTTTTGGCTGCTGGTTGTCTATGAATTATTGGGCCTGTGGTCAGTTACATGTCTGTAGCTCTAAATGAGTTGTGGCATTTTGAAAATCATATTTTTCCCGTTTTAAATAAATTAAGCCAACTTTGAAGAGTAATCACGAGTAAAGGAAGAGTGCGATGACTGCGATTTCACAAGATCTTTATCAAATTGTTTTCGTGGCTTGAAAATTGCTCGAGTTGCTCACTTTCAATTTTTTTTAAATAATGTTAACTGTTGTTATTGTGTTTGCCATATATGACTAACTAGAGAGGTGCATTTCCTGAAGTAATTGCGAATGTGATTGCAGCTTGGCTGTAGGGGAGACAGTGCATATGTACAATGAAGCAATAAATTGGGCGTGACCAGTTAATAAAGTGTCTATAAGCTGTGGTCACATCAAAGGTCGGAACAGTTTAGAATTGGAATGGCATTGAAGAAAAAAATTATTGCAAGTAAATGGGACAAAAGAATGGTTTTATACAGTGTGTGTGTATGTGTGTATATATATATATATATATATATATATATATATATATATATATATATATATATATATATATATATAAAGGGCTGCAACTAATGATTATTTTGATAATCGATCAATCAATTTGATAATCTATGAAATGTCTTTACATTTAGTCATTTAGCAGACACCTTTATCCGAAGCGACTAACAAATGAGAACACCACAAGTTAGTAGTTATGAAGAAAAACAGCTAATTATTAAGCAGGTCAATAAATGTCTGGTTTTATTTACAGTATGTGTGTAAGACATCC
>JAFMOD010001420.1:58543-81730 GCA_019802435.1 Corydoras maculifer
AGAAGGAGCTGAGCCACAAGGCAAGGCTCTCGATTTACCAGTCAATCTACGTTCCGACCCTCACCTATGGTCATGAGCTTTGGGTAATGACCGAAAGAACAAGATCGCGAATACAAGCGGCCGAAATAGGTTTTCTCCGCAGGGTGGCTGGGCTCTCCCTTAGAGATAGGGTGAGAAGCTCGGTCATTCGGGAGAGACTCGGAGTGGAGCCGCTACTCCTCCGCATTGAAAGGAGCCAGTTGAGGTGGTTCGGACATCTGGTAAGGATGCCTCCTGGGCGCCTTCCTAGGGAGGTGTTCCAGGCAAGTCCGGCTGGAAGGAGGCCCCGGGAAAGACCCAGGACACGATGGAGGGATTATATCTCTCAGCTGATCTGGGAACGCCTCGGGGTTCCCCCAGTCGAGCTGGTGGAGGTGGCTGGGGCAAGGGAGGTCTGGGTCTCCCTACTTCGGTTGCTGCCCCCGCGACCCGAACTCCGGACAGGCGGAAGATAATGGATGGATGGATATATATATATGTATGTGAGCGTAAATATATGTATATATACAGAATACTTTGTATGTATATATACAGAATATATATAAATATATATAAATATATGTAAATATATGTATATATACAGAATACTTTTGCAAGGCACTGTATATGTATATATACAGTGCCTTGCAAAAGTATTCACCCCCTTGGATTTTTCCCTATTTTACTACTTTACAACCTGTATGTATATATTTTTTTAATCTAAATTGAATGTGATGCATCTGCACAGAATAGTCTATGTTTTAGAAGTAAAATCAGAAAAAAATATATGTATATAAAGAATATAAAAAACTGAAAATTGGCATGTGCATATGTATTTACCCCCTTTGTTATGAAGCCCCTAAAAAGTTCTGGTGCAACCAATTACCTTCAGAAGTCACATGCTTAGTGAAATAAAGGCCACCTGTGTGCAATCTAAGTGTCACATGATCTGTCAGTATATACACACCTTTTCTGAAAGGCCCCAGAGGCTACCCCACCATTAAGCTAACCAAACAACACCGTGAAGACCAAGCAGCTCTCCAAGCAAGTCAGGGATAAAGTTGTAGAGAAGTGTAAGTCAGGGTTGGGTTATAAAAAATATCCAAATCTCTGATGATCTCCCGGAGCACCATCAATTCCATCATCAAATGGAAGGAACATGGAACCACAGCAAACCTGCCAAGAGACCACCAAAACTCTCAGCCCGGTCAAGGAGGGCAATAATCAGAGAGGCAGCACAGAGACCAAAGGTAACCCTGAAGGAGCTGCAGAGTTCCCAAGCAGAGACTGGAGTATCTGTCCATATGACCACAATAAGCTGTACACTCCATAGAGCTGGGCTTTATGGAAGAGTGGCCAGAAAAAAAAAAAATACTTACAGGCAAAAATAGGAAGGCTCGTTTCGAGTTTGCAAAAAGGCATGTGGGAGACTCCCAAACTGTATGGAGGAAGGTACTGTGGTCAGATGAGACCAAAATTGAACTTTTTGGCCACCAAGGAAAACGCTATGTCTGGCGCAAACCCAACACATCTCATCACCCCAAGAACACCATCCCCACAGTGAAACATGGTGGTGGAAGCATCATGCTGTAGGGATGTTTCTCAACAACAGGGACTGGGAAACTGGTCCGAGTCGAAGGTAAGATGGATGGTGCTAAATACAGGGATATTCTTGAGCAAAACCTGTTTACGTCTGTCCGTGATATGAGACTAGAGCGGAGATTTACCTTCCAACAGGACAATGACCCAAAGCATACTGCTAAAGCAACACTTGAGTGGTTTAAGAGGAAACGTGTAAACATATTGGAATGGCCTAGTCAAAGCCCAGACCTTAATCCAATTGAGAATCTGTGGTCAGACTTGAAGATTGCTATTTCACCAACGGAAACCATCTAACTTGAAGGAGCTGAAGCAGTTTTGCCATGAGGAATGGTCAAAAATTCCAGTGGCAAGCTCATAGAGACTTATCCAAAGCGACTTGCAGCTGTAATTGCTGCAAAAGGTGGCTCTACAAAGTACTGACTTACGGGGGTGAATAGTTATGCACACTGATGTTTTCAGTTATTTTGTCCTATTTGTTGTTTGCTTCATAATAAAAAAAATGTTAAATGTTGAAAGTTGTAGGCATGGTCTGTGAATTAAATGATGCAAACCCTCAAATATTCCCTTTGAATTTCAGGTTGTGAGGTAACAAAATGTGAAAAATGGGGGGTGAATACTTTCGCAAGGCACTATATGTGTGTGTATATATGTGTGTGTGTATGTGTGTGTGTGTGTGTGTGTATATATATATATATATATATATATATATATATATATATATATATATATATATATATATATATATATATATATATATATATATATATATAATGTATATACGTGTATGTGTGTGTGTGTGTATGTATATATATATATATATATATATATATATATATATATATATATATATATATATATATATATAAATAAATATAATATGCCCAGCGATAGATTGGCACCCTGTCCTGGGTGTATCTGCCCAGTGCCCGAAATGTTCTCCCCTGGATGGTCATGAAACTGAGTAAACTTGGTTGCCTTGAGTATTTTGCGTGAGCGTGCGTATTGGGGTTGGGTGGGGTGATTACGGTTGTTATTATTCTGTGAGGCAGCAGGATGTATACAGGGACTGAAGTTTAATTTTACACACCATTGGACCACTGTAGGGCCAGCTGTGTGTGTGTTTTAGAGGTAACCGTCATGTTTTAATGTGAAAATTTCACCCATTTCTCAGTCACACCCTGCAGTGAGAGACAAAGACCAGTAATAATAAAAAGAGAGCTATCAGTGGAAGGTGTGCTAACAATATAAGTAATATATACTCACTGGTCACTTTATTTGAGACACCTTCCTATTGGATAGTAATTTGTATTATGCCCTTTTTGCATATAGAACTGACAATTTTAGGTGGCATAGATTTAACAAGGTGCTGAAAAGAGATTTGATTAACAAAGTTAGTTTAATTTTATGCTGATTCGTTCGTTGTACATCCACAAAGGGATGCAGTAGTTCATTTAGGCTGATTAGGGTGTTTGGTAACTTCAGTCAACATGGGATTTAAACCCTGAACCTTGGGATTGATGGCCAATGTGAACCCTTGAGCAAGGCCCTTAAACATCATTGCTTCAGGCTTGCTGTCAATGTGTTCTGACCCCAGCCATCAAATTGGAATAATTGTAATTTGTTTTGGGTAAAAGTATCTGCTAAATGACCAAATGTAATGCATCCATGATGCAAATCTTCTACTCTTCCATGTCCCAAAAGGAGACCATTTGAATAGGGAGATCATTGTCATGGTCAAAAAAAAAAACTGTTTGAGGTAATACAAGTTCAGGGACATGGTGCATTTTTTTGGTTGTTGTTAAAAAGGAATAAAATGTATTAATCCGAGTAAAAATCCCCCACACCCATACAACAACAGGCGCTAAACTCTCAACAGAGTACTGCATTAAGATGATTCAACTTTAACACTACATGTCCCTAATTGTTATTTTAGCACCTAAAAAGAAAAATGTAGGCATTTCATATCCCATTACATAAGAAACTGTTCACCCTAGCCGCTCAGATCAAGCATGATGCATGCTCACTCAGTTCCCCTGAATGTCCAGTAAGGTCAAAGAAATTACTATATAAATAAATTAAATATATGAAAACAAAGATTTAAAAACCTTCACCACCTGGTCAACCTTTACTATGATTTTTGGAGTTGCTGTAGTCATGTCTGAATTCAGTAACGTTGCTGTATTTGTTCAAATAATGAGGTCAGTGACCTGAACATACTGAACCTTCAGCTTATTTCATCAATGGATTTTTTTTCTTCCCTGATGACAGGGGTATATTCCAAGATGATGATGATGTCAGAATTTAATCAGGCTCAAATTGTGAAAGAGTAGTCCATGGAGCATGAGACATCATTCTTACACATGGATTCGCGAGGTCCAATATACAGGGTCCAGACCTGAACCCCGTTGAGAATCTTTGGAATATGCTGGAAAACCATTTCTGCAGTGGTCCACATCTCCACCAATAATACCAGATATTAAGAAAAAAATTATTGCTACTCTGGACAGAAATAAAAGTTGACATTGCAGAATCTCGTAGAAACGATGCCATTTTGACTGTGTGCTGTAGTGAAAGCTATAGGTTTTTTATTTAGCTAGGTAATGTATGTAACAAAAAAAATGTCCGGATAGAATTTTTTAAAAATTCAGCCGCAATAAACAAAATATTTGAGTTACACAGGGTGTCAGTTTTTATATGTTTAATTAGTTATTTATTTTCAATTAAGCCTATTTCTACCATTTTAAACTCTTTGTAGCTGTTGTTGAGCAAAATAATAATTCCAAAGCTGTAAAATATTGTGACACATTAGGTTAATAGACTCTTTAACTGGATTTTTTAGAAGTTCAGTTGTAATTCTAAGTTTAATTTGAGGGGTTGCTAGGGAGTAGCAGGTATCCAATGTTTTAATGCTTTTTTTTGGGTCATTTTTCCTCATCCGAGCTCTTATTTTTCCTGTAGTGATTTTAGTACCTCTCTCCTCTATTTCGGAGTTAAACTTACAATTCACTTGTGTCAATCCAGCTCTAACAACAAAGGACCCCCCCCCCCTTCACACACACACACACACACACACACACATATATATATATATATATATATATATACACATTCACTTTCTCTTGCCCTATTGTTCCCTATAATGAGATTACAACATTACCTCTCCTCTTTTGTGGAGTCAGTAAGGGATTCTGGTAGTGTGTGATAGTGTGGAGATAAAAATCAGCTGGCCCAAATACATAACGCCCTGTCCACCCCCAACACACACACACACACATGAACACAAACACACTGGCCCTCACTAATGCCCCTGTCCTCACTAACATTAGCTGTCATGATAATGGAGTATGAGGGAGATTGATACACACGCTTAAAGGATCATCTTTGCAGCTCCTCACATGCACTCTGCCTTGACAGAAGGTCAGTGGAAGAGGCTACTTGTTGTATAATCTCTGTTTGTGTGTGTGCGCTTGATTGGGTGGGAAAGGGGGTAAAATGAATGTGTGGTCGTGTTGGACCAAGCCCAATGGCAGTAATTAACACTTGTTTCCTAAAACTAGGTCTTTATTAGGTCATGAAGTATTGTTTTTTCCCCTCAAAGCTTCGAATTTGACTCAATAGAACCCTGAATAAGCTGTCTAGTTTGTGTGTATATGTATGTGTGTTTATTTGTATGTATATGTGTGTGATACACAGACACACACAAACACACACACACACACACACACACACACACACACATATATATATATATATATATATATATATATATATATATATATATATATATATATATATATATGGATGTGTGTGTGTGTGTGTAAACACACATACATATGCTTTAACGACATATCTTCCATCACTATTCATAATGCATTATTAACACATATTTAAAGCTTTATTAAATATTCTTAATGCTTTATAATACTTGTCAAAAGCCTATTGTTAATCTCCATAGATGTACATAATCTTTTTACTTATTTACTTGTAAAGCCTTATGACATGTTCATATAACACAAAGTGGCATAATGCATTATAAATCACTTATTTGAACTCTTGAACTTTTAGAGACCAGTGACCTAAAATCTTATAACTTTTTGTGTTTAACAAATGCTTTTCCTGAACATTACTTTATAAATGCTAATTACTGTTTATAGATGCTTATAAGCTCTCTTTACAGGAATGAGATAAAGTGTTTATAAATGCTCTTACAGACTTTAAGTAAATTGTAATCATCTTGTTTTTGATAAGAATATATAAACATTCAAAAAATGAAAAATTAGGTAAGTTCATATTATAATGTATTGTGTCACTTTGTGTTATAAAGCCTTATGTCAAATTGTTATAACACTTTATGACTGATTATAAACATCTGTGTTCATTAACAAAGGCTCGTGACATGTTATAAAGCATTATGACTATTTTTTTAAGCTTTATAAATGCATTTATAATGCTTTATTAATACTGGATTCATAGAAAGTGGTACCTAAAGAGTTTATGTTGCAATTTTATAAATAAAGAATATAATTAAAATATGTTTCTGTTTATTATGATGCAATTCTACTTATCTTGTGATGCCACACTGCTGATATGTAAAACCTTTTAAGTTTAGGGTCTGCGTTAGGAATTCTGTTGGTTTTCGAGGGCCAGACTTATATACTCAACTCAGTTCTACCCAATGCCATTATACTGTATAGCAAAACATCAATATCTAGGAGTTGTGCAAATATTTATGCAGATGCATTTTTATAATGTCCACTATCCAGTGCCAATAAATAAAACTCTGGATAAATCTGATTTGCTAATAAATAAAACTCTGAATATATCTAATCTACCCATGAATAAAAGTCTCTGGATCAATCTGATTTGCCAATGAATCAAACTCCTTATGCTGAGGATCTGTATGGAGATGCAGATTTTATCTACCAGCAGAACCTGGCCCATGCCACCAGAAGCACCAAAACCTGTTTTGATATCTATGCTTTCACAGTGCTTCACTGGTCAGCCAACTCGCCGGACCTAAACCCCATTGAGAATCTATGAGGTATTCTTTGTTGTTGGGTCTGGTATCCCTTATTTCCTCTTGAGAATACCCCAAAGATTCTTAAAAGTGGCATACCCCATTTTTTAAAATGTATTTATTTTTATATACCTCGTTTACTGTATTGCTTTGATGTACGTATGCACTGTGTCTTTTACAGTCAAGCTACAATCACACTAGCATTTTCTTCATGTAATAGACTTCTCTAGTTCAAATAACTTTAGGCTGCCTTAAAAATCGGCCCATATTCAGCCTGTAATGTAATATGATGCAGTTTTTATTTTATTTTTTTTATTTTTTAGATCAAATAATTTGGAAAGTGTAATCACGCTTATTAAAGGTCGTATAGAGGATGTGAAGCTTCCGGTGGAGAAAGTGGACATTATTATCTCCGAGTGGATGGTGAGTTTCACATTGACCCAAACCCTTTCTAATTTTTTATTATAGCTTAATAAAAAAAAGGTATGGCTGAATTGGATTATTGACCGTTCATGGAAATGGCGTAGAATGTTTTATTTAGTGGGTTGGATTAAACCTTTGCACTGAACATGTGGGTATTTTCTGTTATTTTTTTTTAAACACTTAAAAGATAAAATGATGTCATTACCATGGTCCAAAATAGTTAAATAGTAATTATATTTTTAATATATATATATATATATATTTTTTTTTTTGTTCAATGTTATTTAGCTGATGAATGTCTCAGCACTGCATGACTGATGTAATATGGTGTTGGCATGTAATTAGTAAAACCGGTTACGTACTGAGAAAAGTCCACCACCCCAAATTCCAGCAAGGGCTTACTGGATGGTAATGGTGCACTATTAGCTTTTGGAGTTTACTACAAGGTAGAGCACTAAAGTGTCTAAAAAAAGTGTATAGTGCCTAAATTGTAAATTCAGCAGTACTGCCGTGTTTGATCCACTCATACCAGCAGAACACACACCAACATATCAAAACATTTTTAGTGTCGGTGCAATGCTGCCCATGATCCACCACCCATTCTTGACCTGTGGTGACTGCATATACACTGGAGATCAAAATTGGAGAACAAAGCATGATCTCCTAAATGTTGAGGTCACTGCGTAGTCCTATGTGTAACATAGCAATATTTAAGCTTATTCCATAAATTGTATGCCACGGGGTAGAAGGAATGAGGCCCAGAGATAGGAGTTCACAAGATCAGGCGCAGCTTTATCAACACACACTCTTTATAACGTACATTTAAATATGTCTTAGCTGATCTTAAAGCGTGTTGTCACATCCTACATCTTAATGTCAGGTCTCTCTCCGCGGCATCTGACTAACCATTTTAACCGTCAGCCTTGCGTCCTGTTTTAACTGACTTTGCAAAAATGGTAAGCCGTTTCAAAGGGACTGAAACCTTCTGGCAGCAGATTGTCCAGGTGAAGGCTTAAGAGGTTGATTAGGGATGCTGAAAAAATAGATTCTTCAATGAATCGCAATTCATAGTCCTGGCGATTCTGAATCGATTCAAAATGCCCAAGAATCGATTTTAAAAAAATGCGCTTAAGTTTTATTTTTTGGCGCCCACTCCCGAGCGTGCTGCATATCGCATTACGGATCAGCTCGGCCACCGTACAGCAAGCTTGTTAGCCAGCTCCTGTTGTAGTTCGCTAGCATGCTAGCGGGAAGCATGGAGCTGGGGGAGAGCGTGATTTGACCCCCACCTCCCCGTTGGCGTTAAAAGCCGGTGTTTGGGTTTTAAAGCCAGGAAGAGAGAGCTCGACATGAGAGCAACTGTATACAATGAGTGTAAAATTAAATCGAGGTACTTTGGAAATACCACAAATGCGCAAGCCCGTTTGGCACGACATTACCCAGAACTGAAAGAAGTTGAAAAGTTTTAAAAATGTATATTTAAAGAGACTGAAGTATGGATTTCATTTTTTAATGGTAAGTTCTAAAGATTTGCAAAATATAAAGTCACGATGACTGTTAAGTCTGTATTTTATTTTCGATTAAAGGCTAATGCACTATGGTATACTTTGGTATTAATATATTTTAAATTATTTGTTCATTGATGGATGTTTTTTTATGTAAGAAAAAGCCAGGCAGCTAAGATCACCTAATACTGCTCATTTTAATTTAGCCCAATACTATTTTTTTTGTATAAATATAAAATGATGCAAAAAGATTTGATACAGGAAGGAACCTGAAAGTATTGTTTTAAATAAATGTTCTCTTTGTCATCATTGTTTCATCTTGCCAATCACATAATTTAAACAAAATTTCAAGACCATTTGAACTGAAATCTAAAATCGATTCTTAATCAAATCGTGACCTCAAAAATCGGAATCGCATCGAATCGCAAGACACTGAGAGAGCCCCTCGTACCCCTAGTTGAGATGTTGGATGTTTCTGGAATTTCTAGAATATTGCATTTTCACAAAATCATAAACTCATTCAGGAAGGCTTGTCACCTACAAAAAGCAAATGCAAAAGAGGACAGGATAAGGCAGTTGGTTCAACACTGCAGCTGGAAATGCTCACCAGTTCAGCACAGATGAGTATCTGTCTCATCATAAAGTGTCTTAGCATTTAAGAGCATTTGGTCTGAAAGCCCACTCTGCAGTGACCAAACCTCTCATAAGAAAAAAGAATCAAAGGTATAGACTTGGGAGCATGTTGTGTAGATCAGTGGTTTTCAACCTTTTTTGAGCGGCGGCACACTTTTTACAGTTAAAAAATCCCGGGGCACACCACCAACCAAAATGGTACAAAATGATACTAAAACAGTACATATTACACATACACTAATATCATTTATTATTCCACACATACAGCTCTCACGGAGTTCACTCTTGGGGTTTTTAAATCAGCTTCTTGTGAGCAAAGAGCTGCTTTTGAAGCCCCCAAGAGTGAAATATGCCTGGCAGAGGTCCTTTCAATTAATTATTTATTTTAAAAAAGTGAAACAAAAAATGATAAACTCCTCATATATACAATCTCATGTAACCTCATACATACAGTTTCCTTGTATTCCCATATATATATATATATATATATATATATATATATATATATATATATATACAGTTTCATGTAAACTCATACATACAGTCCCACGTATATGAGCACATAATTATCAGCACCACAAGATATGGCGCTGATAATTATGTGGCTCATATACTGCAATATAAAGGGGTACTATGGCCATAAGGCCAGAGTACAAGTACCAGCTCATATACTCAGCATATGAGATGGTACTTGTTAGTACTCCAGCCTCATGACCATAGTATTTCTCATTATTATATGCAGTATACTGCTGGAGTACTAAAAGTACCAGCTCATATGCTGAGTATTCTGCCAACAGTTCATATACTCAGGCAAAAGCTTATATAATGAGCAACAGCTCATTAACTGTTAATGAGCTGTTGCTGACTTAATGATTATACACAGCATTATTGGCGGGCATTACCTTGGCGGCGGGCAGATGCGAGAGTCTCTGCGCTCTCAGGATGACGCGCCGGCCTCGGTGACGTCATGAAGTCGCGCGAGCGTTCAAAGCTCGCGCATGTATTATTGTACACGGCTCCTACACTGTAGGAAGCCTTGACTGTGCATCGCTGCGCATTGGCGGAGAACAAAACACAGTTTTGGGGAACTTTCCCTGCGGCACACCCACTAGTGTGCCGCGGAACACTGGTTGAAAATCACTGGTGTAGACAAAGGAGAATTGGTCCAGAGTTTATTTTAGTAATGAACGCAGTGTTTGTCACAGTCTGGTGAAAACATTTGTCGACAGTCTTGGAAAGGACTGTGTAAAGAAGTCAGGAGGAGTCATGGTTTGGGTAATGTTTTGAGCAGCAGTAGTTGGACATCTCATACAGCTATATAGCATTGAGTGATTTCAAGTATCAGAACCTTCTTCAACAATATGTTCCTATCTTGCATTCATTACTCAATCAGCCAGAAGTTTCATTGCAGGAAAATTCCCCTGTCTGTCACACAGCAAAATGGGCATAGCAGTTTCTTGAAACAGAAAAAAAAAATCCTTTGTCACAAAGTTATGGCCAAGAAACCCAGAACAGTCGCTGTAAATTTGGTGATTGTTAGAACCTTCAGATAGTTGAGTTTTTAATTTTTCTCTGTACTAAAGTCACTCTAATTATTATACTTATACTTATGATAATCAAATTTTTTACAAAATCAAATTTTTATGTTGAAATACATTGGTTATTTGTAAAACACTCTTTTAGTGGCATTTTGTACCCCTTAAAAAAATTTTACACTATCAATCCTTGTGCATTTATAAAGTATTCATAACGCTTTATAACATTTGTCATAAGCCTTTGTTAATTAACTTTTTTTTTTTCCTAGCCAAAAAAAAAAACTGCACCAAAAAAAGTTCACACACTCTAATGTTAGGTTGAACCGCCTGTAGCTTTGATTACAACATGCATTCGCTGTGGCATTGTTTTGATGAGCTTCTGCGACGTCCCAAGATTTATTTCCGTCTAGTATTGACTTAATTTTTCACCAAGATCTTGCTTTGATGATTGCAGAGTCTGACAGCTGTGCAAAGTCTTCTCCAGCACACCAAAGATTCTCAATAGGTTTAAGGTCTGGACCCTGTGGTAGCCAATTCATGTGTGAAAATGATGTCCCATGCTTCCTGAACCACTCTCTTATAATTTAAGCCTGATAAATCATGGCATTATGAACTTGGATTATGAAAAAAGAAGTCCATTCATGAAATTATCTGGTCATACAGGGGTGGCCAATACGTCGATCGGGGTATCCGGTAGATCACAACAAAGGTCTTATCAAACTCAATGTGTAACCTACATTTTCCCAAACAGAACATGAACATTAATGAAAGCAAATGCACTGATTCTTTTACATTTGTGCTGTATACTGTGTGTTTGGTCATTCGGGTGTACTAAAATCAAGTTTTTTCCGTGCCATATGCTGGAATGTCCATCTATCCATCATCTTCCACTTTATCCTCTACTAGGGTCACAGTGGAGTTCCCCATGCCTATCCAGGGGAGAACGTTTCGGGTTTTGGGCAGATACACCCAGGACAGGGTGCCAATGCCCAGGACACTGGGCACACACACAAACACTCTATATGGGGCAATTTGGAGAATTTAATTGACCTTGATCCATGTATTTGGACTGTGGGAGGAAACCGGAAAACCCGGAGGAAACCCACACGGACGGGGAGAACATGGAACTCCACCCAGATTGGGGTGCCAATTTGCTGGAAGATTTTTAATAAAATAGCAATTTCTGTGAAAATGGCAATCTGAGGAAGTCTTTTCTATGCTGATTCACAATACTAACATGATGTGTGTAAACAGGTTTCAATATAAAAGCCTGAAAAAAAAGATTAACCCTGGTAGATCTCGATGACCTGTCCAATGGAAAAGTAAATCTCGGTGGGCACCCCTGATTTAGTATATTCAGGTAGTTAGCTGACCTCATTTTTTGAGCAGATACTGTTGTTAAATCTAGACTTGACCAATTGCAGCAACCCCAGATCATGGCACTGCCTCAACAGGCTTGTACAGTAGGCACTAGGCATGATGGGTGCATCAGTTTACTTGCCTCTCTTCTTACCTTGATGCGCCCGTTTACAGTGATGTTCGTCATTGCTGTTTACATGGCCCTGGATGCTAACGCTAACAATGTACTGAAGGAGCTGCATAACATCAGCTTGCTTCAGCATAAGCATCCGGGAAAAAATGGCGGGCGATGATAACAATGTTAATCTGCCGCTGTTTTACCAACATGTCAACATTCCAACACGGAGAAATAAAACACTCGACCGCGTTTACACCAACATAAAAGATGCATACAGAGCTGTCCCCCGCTCAATGGTGCCAGCATACTACCCCCTGCTGCGACGCGCCGGACTCGTACAGAAAACCATAACTGTGTGGCCCAGAGAAGGTGACGTTGTGCTGCAGGACTGTTTTCGGCTGCAGAGACTGGCATGTCTTCAGGAAGGCCACTGAGTGTGAGGGGGACGTTCTCTGCTGGAAGCCACTTCTCTTCCCAAAATCCACAGAGCATCATGGACTACAAAACCAGAGATACACAATGCCTCAAAGACACTATCCTGCCCAAAGCTATGCTTGCTTTGAGGACTCTGGCATTGCCTCCAGCATCAGACTCACCCATCACCTGGAGAAGAGCCCCTCAGTGTGAGACCAGCACAGGTCAGTGAGACCCTTCATAGGATCAACCCCCGAAAAGCTGCTGGTCCGGACAACGTCCCCGGATGGGTAAGGAAAGACTGCTGATCAGCTCTCTGAGGTCCTGACAGACATATTCAATGCCTCCCTCAGACAAGCAGCGGTTTCCACCTGCCTGAAGACCTGCAACCATCATCCTGGTTCCCAAAAGCTCCATGGTGAAGGGTCTGAATGACTATCAGCCAATAGCCATCACACCGATGGTCACTAAGTGCTTTGAGAGAGAGAGACTTTATTACCCTCATCAAAGCCACTATCGACGTCACCAAACCAACATGCCTACCTGAATAACCACAGGGAATGCAATTTTCTCCGCGGTTCATACTGCCCTTACCCACCTGGAGCAGAAAGATTCCTACATCCGCATGCTCTTTGTAGACTTCACATCTGCATTCCATACAATGATCCCTCACACCCTAACCAATAAACTTTTGCTACTTGGACTGAGCTCCTCCCTCTGTAACTTGGTCCTGGACTTTCTGACCAACAGGCCGCTATATCCACAACATCTCCTGCTCCACGAAAACCCTCAGCATTGGTTCACCTCAATGCCGGGTGTTAAGCCGTGTTCACACTGCTAACAAGCATCCATCCGAGCAGTCATATTGCAAAGTTTGCGGATGACACGGCAGTGGTTGAATACATCACAGATAGTGATGAGTCCATCTACAGAGAGGAGGTGGAACACCTGGAGGGTTGGTGTAGAAAAAACAACCTCTGCATCAGCATAAAGAAAAAAAAAAGATGATTGTGGACTTCAAAGGGGCAGACACGCCCACACCCCCTACACTTTGGAGCAGTGGAAATGCTCTTAAGTTACAGGTTCTTGGGTGTGCACTTGAGTAACAACCTAACCTGGAGCGACAACACTTCCAGTTTGGTCCGGAAGGCACAAAAGCGGCTCTACTTCGTCAGATGGCTGAGGAGAGCCGGACTTGGGAGCTCATTCCTCATCTCCTCCTTCAGATGTGTGGTTGGAGAGCGTGTTGTGCTCCAGGATTAATGTGTGGCACGGAAGCTGCTCTGCTGCAGACAAAGCTCTGCACAGAGGACTGTTGTAGTCAGCCTCCCCACCACCACAGACATCTACATCTAGATACATTGTTCGCTAATTTTTATCTACAGTGTACAATATAACAGATCTATAAGTGGCTTAAAGTATTTGAACATTTAGGATTACCATTATATTTAAAATTTATTATGTTTTTCCTAATATGCTTTATGCACATACAGTATCAGTCAAAACTTTTTTTTTTTTGGTTGTTTGGTTGTGTTGGTTCTCTGTTCTCTATTGGTCAGGACCACTGATGCAGTGAGGGTGTTTTAGTGCAGCAGTGCAAGTTGAAGTAATGTATTTATATATTATCATTTATATAGCACTGTACAATGCCAACAGTCTAACAAAGTCCATCTTTTCAGTGGAACTAAAAACATTAACAATGTGTAAAGCAGAAAGGAGGTGTGTACAAACATTTGAATGTTACCGTACGTGTGTGTAGCATTTACGGTTTGTGTCAATCATATTTGACAAAAGCATGTCACTGAGGTACTTGTTTGTATAAGGGCCTGTCATCTCAAATTAAATTTGCCCAAAACAGAGCTTCTCATAATTCCAGCTAATGACCTGACCTTCCAAATTGTTGGCTTCACAATCTTTTTAACTGACTCGGTCCTTAATCTTGATTTCATAATTGGTGCGCATCTTAAACTATCTGGTCATGTCACTAAAACTGTCCATTCCTGCAGATTCTTCCTGTACAACATCAGAAATAAGGCCTCTACAACTGACTCAAAACTCTGCAACCTGACTTGTGTTCAACCAGCCCAAGCAAACTTGTGCCACTCCATTACTGCTTTCTCTCCATTGGCTCTCTGTAGCTGCTCACATTCAGTACATGTCACCGACTGACCTACAGGTTCTGCCCCCGCCTACCTTCACCTGGTGATTTAACCTCACCGGTGTGCTAATTCTCGCACCGTATTGTTTACCACTGCTAAATGGAGAACCACTTTCCCAACTCTGAGTCAGTTGGTATTTTCAAGAAACAATTCAAAACACATGCGGTCCACAAACACTGGATATAAAATAATAATGAGCCAGATTAGATAATAATCAGGTGTGATTAATCTACATTGTAGTTGGGTTCTCCTTAACTACTTACTTGTGTTGGTCTCTTATTTGTAAGTGTAAATGTAATGTAATATTCAAGTGCAAAAGAATTGAATTGCATTGAAGTAAACCTTTGTGCAATATACTTATCTGTAGAAAGATATGTGCTGTCCATGTTTCATGAAAGGCGCTTTTGCTCTGTTTTTGACCCACATTATTGTCTCATTCTTTCTCAATCATGAGGAAAATTAAAATTGTGATGCGGGGTGTCACACAGTGATGAAAGATAGCACATATAATGTAAAATGGCACAAAACTCCAGCATCATTAATAACTGTGTGAGCGTCCTGTCACTTTTCATTTTCTCATTTGAAGCAGATTATCTGTGTGAGAAGGCAGCAGTTCTGATTATAGATTAGTGGTGATGCTCTTTTCATTCCTTACTTTCAAGTTCCATATTCCATATAATACTTTTTAATGTGACGCAACATTAACATAAATGTTAGATGCATTAAGAACCTTGAAAGACTTGCTACTGTCAATGGGGGGGCGCAGTCCGTCCAAAGGCGGCACTGCGATGCGATGTAATGTAAGAAGTGAGCCAGGCGAGCAGGTAAGTAGTAGAAAAGATAATTTAATAAATGAAAAGAATAACCCGAACCGAGACGAAGGCGACGTGACGCCGAATACAAACAAAGCACACTACCCCTTATATGCACTTTAAGTACATATAAGGGATTTTAAGGCTGGGAATGATTGGAAGAGCTTGGACATCTTGTCAAATTTCAATGTGTGGATCTCTTCAGAAACGTCCAAGGACAGCTGCTTTGAAGTGAGCCACTTTGGATTGTGTCTGAGGGGTTTATTTAAATAGAAAACTGATAACCACTAATTGCATATAGCACACTCAAGGAGAGAAGGGATGAGGCTGTGGTGCATGAGGGGATACAGTTCATTGTGAAGATAGACACAGTATATTTTGTACGGAAAAAAATATACTGCATACTACATGATACACATTTAGGATGATAGTTGTATGTAATATGTAATTTCGAATACAGCCATATAATCTTCAGTTAATTAAATGTCTTAGATAATCCTAATGCCCAGTTTATCTATTGAGTTTTTTGTGAGTCATTTCTAAATTTCAGACAACTTTTTAAATATTAACAATGAAAAACGGGAATATATCAGGAACGGTTAGGCCGATTCCTTAGCTCTTTAGAAAACAGTAGGATTCACCAATGCAAATGTGACGAAGTGAACTGTCAATAGCTAAAAAATTATGGGAGAAGAAAGATGAACAAAAACAGTGGAATAATAAAAATCAGATAACAATAGTACTTTTGCCATATATGGAAATCACAAATTTTTCAGAGAAAGAAAAAAGATATTTATCTAAAATAAATTAGAAAAAAAATAAATTTAAGAACAAGTACATATACCACTCTCTATCTTATTGTGCAGGTATTAGTTTGTGATTGCAAAATAAGGTATGTGGAGTGTTGCATAGCTAACTTGTTTTTCCCAATTTAAGTTATATTTTTGTAGTCTTGAATTTATTTTTCAATGCTGCTCAAAAGTTTGGACACACCACCTTCTTGCTGCATTGACTAACCTCTCTATTTACCATACAGATGGACTTTGTAATTTTTTCAGACAGTAGTACTGGTATAAAGTTTATACCAGTAGTACTGGTATAAAACTGGGATTAAGGTGACATGTAGTGTAAGCACAACATTTTATGAGGTTGATGGTATAGAGGAACATGCTACTATACAGTATTTAGCAGCACCATGTCTAGGGGGGGTGCTGTTCTGTCTCTGCGTGTGGGAAACAGTCCCCCTTTAGAATATGTGAGGATGGTGGTGGAATATGTGCTTTTCTTTCCCCCTGGATGAAGTACAGTTGCTGCTGAGCTTTCTTGGCTATGGAGCTGATGATTTTAATTGTTAAAGTAATCTCTTTTGCATACAGTGAATACATACATAGGAGTGTCCTTCACATTTAACCCAACCTTGCAGTGAAACACACACTGAGTGAAGTGAGCACTCATGCCCAAAGTGGTGAGCAGCCCTGTTTACAGTGCCCAGGGAGCAATTGGTGTTGGGTGCCTTGCTCAAGGGCACTTCAGTTTTAGTACTTGGTAGGACCAGGAATTGAACCAAGGCTGGTTCCTTAACCACAAGCCTCTGACTGGCCCCATTTTATAAAGGACCAGGGGAGGTTTTCTTTAATTTGGACAATAAGGAAATCCGTATTCTTTACAATTTCAAAAGCAGAGCCATTGATGTTCAGTGGTTACCTGGCACTCTCTTGAAGTCAACACCCATCTCTTGAAGTCAACACCCATCTGGTTTTATTCACATTTAGAGATAGGTTGTTGGTTCTGCACAGTCTGTTGGCCATTGCACCTCCTCTCTGTATGCTGACTCTCATTGTTCTTGCTGATGAGGCTCACAACGGTACTTATCAGCAAATTTAATGATGTGGTTTGAACTTTTAACCCAGGACAGGGCACCAATCCATCGCTGGGCACACACTCACTCACACACTCATACACACACTATATGGGGCAATTTGGCAATTGATCCATGTTTTTGGACTGTGGAAGGAACCCGGAGGAAACCCATGCGGACATGGGGAGAACATGGAAACTCCACCCAGATGGGGATTCAAACCGGGAATCCTTAGTGCTGAGAGGAAAAAGTGCTAACCACTAAGCCACCGTGCCGCCCCAGTTTCTCAATCAGGTGCTAAAATCCTATGCAAGTGCTATAAAATACTTAAGTATACATTTAACAATGCTTTAATGTTTATGCTAGTCTTTATGCAATGCTTATTTGTTTGGTTTCTACTGTATGACATCATGCCAGAATTTCATTGTTTTATTTAATTTTCTTTTAAATATTCATAACTGTAAACATAATTTAATTCATACCAGGATAAGATGTGTATTTACTATTCAAGCAGAACCCAAAAATTTCCATTCTTGAGGCAGTTTGAAATTAAATATGGATTTCTGTGATTAATGTGGAGGGGCATTTACTAAGCTTTATCTTTAATAATTGTGAAGACGTATAAATCATTTGCACACACGTTTAATCTTATTGAGAGAGTAATAGAGCAAGGAAACTTATCCTAATTAGTATTTTCTTAGTCATCAGTCTAGGAGATTTCAATTATCTTTTCAATTTGTGATTACTGTCGCAAAATGTTTTATTTAAATTGTGAGTTATTGTACGAAATTATTATAGTATTTGACAGTGATTTCTAATTATTTATCTATTCATACATTGTATTATTATTATTATTATTATTGTTGTTGTTGTTGTTGTTATTAATAATAATAATAATATATTTTTATCATTAGTAGTAGTATTAGCAGCTGTGGCTCTCAGTCTCCTCACTAATTGATTCCAAATATGTACTGTCTGATTAAGGTCCCGACAGTCAAGTTCATCCACACCAAACTTTGTCATCCATGTTTTTATGGATCTTGATTTGTGCACTGGTACACAGTGAAGTTGGAAGAGGAAAGGTCCAGCTCTAAACTGTTCCCACAAATTTGGGAGCATAGAATTACTCAATATGTCTTGGTATTCCTAAGGGGCCAAGCTCAGTTCCTGAACAACAACCCCACACCATAATCCCCCCCCCCTCCATCAAACTTTACAGTTGGCAAAATACAGTAAGATGAGTACCATTCTCCTGGCAACCGTCAAACCCAGACTCATCCATCAGATTGCCAGATGGAGAAGAGCGATTCGTCTATGCAAGTTGCGGCCTTTCCTAAACACTTAGATTTCTTCACAAATGTTTTTAAAAACAGTCTATGCCTAGGTGCTTGATTTTATACACATGTGGCCATGGAAGTGATTTGGAACTGATTCTGATCATTTGGATGAGTGAGCAAATACTTTTGGCTATTTTGTGTATGTATGAATGTATGTATGTGAACCATGGCCCTCCACCCCAGGATGATCAGATCTGATGTATTTCCTATTTCGAAAATGTTCCACACAGTAACATGTGGGCTACAGCGATAATTAAGTTTGCATTTTTGATGTTAAACTCAAGGCCCACTTGGGGTGGCGGACCAAACAGGATAAATATTTATTAAAAACACTAAAAGTAAATGTTTTCTGAACATCAGTATGAACCATTCACTATCTTCTGCTTAATCCATATATATATATATATATATATATATATATATATATATATATATATATATATATATATATATATATATATATATATATATATATATATATATATATGTGTGTGTGTGTCATATGCAAAACTTTGGGCACCTCTATTAATCTTAATCATTTTTAGTTCTAAATATTTGGGTGTTTGCAACAGCCATTTCAATTTTATATGTCTGATAACTGATGGACACAGTAATATTTCAGGATTGAAATGAGCTTTATTGTAAATAAAACATAAAATGTGCAATATGCATTAAGCCAAAATTTGACAGGTGCAAAAGTATGTGTACCCTTATTATATTGATTTGAATATTCCTAACTACTTTTTATTGACTTACTGAAGCACAAAATTGGTTTGGTAACCTCATTGAGCTTTGAACTCCATAGCCAGGTGTATCCAATCATGAGTAAAGGTATTTAAGGTGGCTAATTGCAAGTTGTTCTCCTATTTGAATCTCTTCTGAAGAGTGGCATCATGGGCTCCTCAAAACAACTCTCAAATGATCTAAAAACAAAGATTGTTCAACATACTTGTTGATTGTTCAGGGGAAGGATACAAAAAGTTGTCTTGTAGATTTAACCTGTCAGTTTCCACTGTGAGGAAATGGAGGACAGTTCTTGTTAAGCCCTGAAGTGGCAGGCCAAGAAAAATATCAGGTAAAGGTAGAGGAGAAGAATGATGAGAACAGTCAACGACAATCCACAGACAACTTCCAAAAAGCTGCAGCATCAACTTGCAGATAGTGTCACTGTGCATCGGTCAACAATACAGTGCACTTTGCACAAGGAGAAGCTACATAAAGAGAGTGATGCGAAAGAAGCCGTTTTGCATGCACGCCACAAGCAGAGTCACCTGAGATGTGCAAAAGCACACTTGGACAAGCCAGCTTCATATTGGAAGAAGGTCCTGCGGACTGATAAAACAATGATTGAGTTGTTTGGTCATACAGAAAGGTGTTATGTATGGCTTCAAAAAAACACAGCATTCCAAGAAAAACACTTGGTACCCACTGTAAAATTTGGTGGAGGTTCCATCATGCTTTGGGGCTGTGTGGCCAACGCCGGCACCGGGAATCTTGTTAAAGTTGAGGGTCGCATGGATTCCACTCAGTATCAGCAGATTCTTGAGAATAATGTTCAAGAATAAGTGACGAAGTTGAAGTTATGCCGGGGAAGGATTCTTCAGCAAGACAATGATCCAAAACCCCGCTCCAAATCTACTCAGGCATTCATGTGGAGAAACAATTTCAATGTTCTGGAGTGGCCATCCCAGTCCCCAGATCTGAATATCATTAAACATCTATGGGGGTGATTTAAAGCGGGCTGTCCATGCTCGGTGACCATCAAACTTAACTGAACTGTAATTGTTTTGTAAAGAGGAATGGTTAAAAATACCTTCATCCAGGAACTGATTAAAAGCTACAAGAAGCGACTAGAGGCTGTTATTTTTGCAAAAGGAGGATCTACTAAATATTAACGTCACTTTTCTGTTGAGGTGCCCATACTTTTGCACCTGTCAAATTTTGGTTTAATGCATATTGCACATTTTCTGTTAGTACAATAAACATCATTTCAATCCTGAAATATTACTGTGTCCATCAGTTATTAGATATATCAAACTGAAATGGCTGTTGCAAACACCCAAATATTTAGAACTAAAAATGATTAAGATTAATAGGGGTGCCCAAACTTTTGCATATGACTGTATATATGCACACACGTGTGTGAATAGTAAGATATTTTGATAATTGTACATGATTTAAGAAGAGAAATATCAATAAGCTTGGAAAGTTGTACATGACGTGTGTATTAGCATGAGTGAGAGAGGCTATACCCTTGTGTATACTTACAGAACTGGTTATTCAACCACATGTAATTGTTTTTTTATAGTCTGTATGTGTTCTGCGCATGCGTACCCAGGGGAGTAAAGCTGATTGTGGACTATAATTGAAAGGTTTGTGGGGAGTAGTGCTTTGTGAAAAATGTTTGCTGATGTTGCAAGCTGTTATAAATTTTACTAAACTATAACAACATGGAACCTCATTATAACATTGCAGTATTGCTAAAACGTCATCTATTAATATTTTTTGTAGATATTGCAAAAATCTATTAAGGCAGTAGGTCAAAAATATAACAAAAACAAAATGAACAAAAACAAAGTATGAATGTAATGAATTTTTAGTTATATTAGAGTTTTGTTTTATAACTCAATGAGGTAAAAGAAAGTGAAATGTTTTACACTCAAAATAAGTAATCATCTTTAGTTTAACATTTAAATGTTTTCCATAAAAAGATTTTTGCTTTTACAAACACCGGCTCTGTTCAAAAAACCTGTGTCTTAAAAAAATCCACTATACGAAACTTCACCACATTTTCAAAACTCAAACTATAAAACGTGACTGTTTTAGTGGTGCACAGTGGACCAGTCAGACAAACATGCATCAGAACACCGCTGACCTGTAAGAACACAGAAGGACGAATCAACAGTGTTACAGTAATCCATACAACAATCATCTCCTGAGACTGATACTGTATGGAACACTGCTATAGATTTCATTTTTGGCTGTGCTATTTAAATTTAATATATATTATGTTTATTAATAAACATTTCCAATATTAATGTTTAACTGTACACATCATGTAATAAGTTTGGTGGGGGTGTTTTATATATAGTTATATTAATGACCTTCCAAGAACCTGAGTCTTTCTTTCCCTCTAAAACACATCTGTAATACAGTCCAAAAACACGCTAGTAGGTGAACTGGTGTTGCTATTAATATTGCATTAATGTCTTTGTTCTGTGTGTTCCCCCATAATTTTCCCAGTGAACACTGGGATAGCAATCATTTATATGTTTCACATAAATATGTTTATTGCCAGTATTAGCAAAAACTGGCTTAACAAAACTGATTACACAATTAACTAACCATTAATAAAATGCACAAGGGCACACATACACCTCACAAAAAAATGGTTTGTTTCAGTTTGTTTCTCATACAGAATATACAAGGGTTTTTCTGTGTGAAGTTTCTATGTTCTCTCTATGTTTGTATGGCTTTCATTTGGGAGCTTCAGTTTTTGTCCACAGTCCGAATCTACGAAAGTCAAATAATTTGTAGGATGGACTGTGACCTGTCCAAAATGTTCCTCCAGATTTTTGTCTGTGCACTCTCTGTGCTCCTCATTGGAAAACCTGTCAATTAGTGGTGTTTTTTTAGTTATTAAATACTTATCAAGAATTTTAGGGAAGTAAATCGGAGACTTTAAGATGATTTAATTTAATATTGAGTCTTTAAGCCAACAAATACGTTTTCAAACAGTTTCAAATAAATCAACAAGAAAATAATTTGCCTTTTATTTGACATACAGAATCAGTATTTTATTTATACAATGTTTATCACCCATCATAAAAAGAGACAAATTAAATGCAATAAGATCAATAGCAATTAGAGGTGCATTTCCTAAAGAAAAGAGTGTGATTGCAGCTTGTAAAAGAAACAAAAGTAAAACAGGAAAAAGTCAGCATGGCTGGGAACTAGAGTATGGTTAGAGTAAGGAGGTGGAATGCAGTATTTTAAAGAGTGAAAAAAAAAAATTTCAACAGAAAGCACAATCATTCTGTGGATTTAGCTGGTGGGTGTCTCTAAATCACTCGGGACGTGGGGAGTTTTGTGTCTGTGGCTCAAAAATTGTCCAAGTTACGTAACTTTGAAAATTAGATTTGTCCCATAGAACTGAACTGCTCCTCCTTGGATCACCACCTTACCGTGGTGGAGGAGTTTGCGTGCCTGAATGATCCTAGGAGCTATGTTGTCTGGGGCAAAAAGCCCCTGGCAGGGTCTCCCAAGGCAAATTGGTCCTAGGTGACAGGCCAGACAAAGAGTGGTCCGAAAAATACCCCTATGAAAAAAGACAACAAGAGCACGTGTACCCTGCCCGATATAGGGTTATCGGGGCCCCACCCTGGAGCCAGGCCCGG
>JAFMOD010001420.1:83087-108087 GCA_019802435.1 Corydoras maculifer
GTTTTCTCCGCAGGGTGGCTGGGCTCTCCCTTAGAGATAGGGTGAGAAGCTCGGTCATGCGGGAGAGACTCGGAGTGGAGCCGCTACTCCTCCGCATTGAAAGGAGCCAGTTGAGGTGGTTCGGGCATCTGGTAAGGATGCCTCCTGGGCGCCTTCCTAAGGAGGTGTTCCAGGCAAGTCCGGCTGGAAGGAGGCCCCGGGGAAGACCCAGGACACGCTGGAGGGATTATATCTCTCAGCTGATCTGGGAACGCCTCGGAGTTCCCCCAGACGAGCTGGTGGAGGTGGCTGGGGCGAGGGAGGTCTGGGTCTCCCTACTTCGGTTGCTGCCCCCGCGACCCGAACCCCGGACAAGCGGAAGATAATGGATGGATGGATGGAACTGAACTGAGTAGGACGTGTCCTGTGGGGAGTTACAACCAGGACAGGGCACCAATCCATCACTGGGCACACTCAAACACTCAATATGGGGCAATTTGGAGCATTTAATTTAACTTTATCCATGTTTTTAGACTGTGGGAGGAAACCAGAGAACTCTGAGGAAACCCATGCAGGCAGGGAGAGAACATGGAAACTCCACCCAGATTGGGATTCGAAAAAAAGCTGGAAATCTAAAGATATTAATCGTTAATCTTGCGGACGTATCGATACAATTGAATTGCCAGCTGTATCGATTCAAATAGATTTTTTATTTACACCCCTTTTACATAATGTTAAATGTTTGACCATGTGCCTTCTTCATGCTGGACTGTAACTTACAAATGCTCCCCCTTATTTTGTCCTATGAGCAATGGTAGAGGCTTAAGCTCTGTCTGTCTTACTTTTTTTTGTTTGTTTATTTTTTGTGCATTTTTGATACGTTACTGAGGGATTTGACTGAGCCAGGCTGATGCATGTTTAAGTGTGTAATCAGCAGAAATATAGATGAATTGCTGTGTATATTAGCAGGTTGGATTTCAATTCAGTTTCTGTTCTCCCAGTATTTTCCCTGATAGATTTCCTGCCTGCCTCCATTATCTCAATGTCATCTTATTGCCCCCCCCCCACTGTATCTCCCCTTTCTTTTCCCATAGTGCACCCTAACCTACAAATAAAATGTCAAAAAATTACTTGTAAAAGGATGAACTTGCTATAATTCTTAACTATGTAGTGGCTTTAATTTTCTTTATTCATAAATAAAGATTTTTTTTCTTTATAATAAAATAAATTCTTTATTTATAAATCTTTATTTAACCCTTAAACTATATAAACTTGTATAACTTGAACACATGCAAGTGTTGAAATAGAGTGGTCATCACTTGTCGTTGTGGTTCCTGGTCTCAACAAATATAGCTGAAGTGCCCTTGGGCAAGGCACCTAACCCCAATTGCTCCCCAGGTGCTGTTTACAGGGCTGCCCACCGCTCAGGGCATGTGTGTTCACTTCACCAATGTATGTATATGTGTTCCACTGCACGGATAGGTTAAATGCACAGTGGGCAAAAAAAGGATAATACAATTATATCTAGCCTCCAGATGTCCTGGAACTCTACCTAGCACCTGTCTACATCCAGTGTTGTAAGGTTTTAAACAGGACATATGGACTACATCCACTACTTCTCTCTCTCCATTGGCTTCCTGTAGCTGCTTGCATTCAGTACAAGCCATTGACTGACCTACAGGACAATCTCTGGATCTGCCCCCTCTTACCTTCAATCTATATTTCTAAAATACACTCAAACTTGTTCACTTTTCTCTAGTGATGAATATTGCCTGGTGATTCAACCTTACCGCTGTGCTAATTCGCACATAACGTTCACCACTGCTAAACTTTCTAACTACTGACTTGTGGTATTCTCTCATTTGTAAGTTGCTTGGCATAAAATTGTCTGCTAAATGTAAAAACAAATCAATAAAAAAAAAACTTGGTGATAAAAATTAACAATTCATTAAAATGTGGGTGTGGTAGCTCAGTGGTTTGGTTGTTGGACTGTCAGTCTGAAGGTTGTGGGTTCATATCTCAAATTCCAGGTCCACTGATTGTTACTAATGTGGGTTATTTGGTAAGAAAGTTAACCCTCATTGCTCCAGGGATGCTGTATGGCCAACCCTGTGTTCTAACCCCAACCGATTTGGGATACTTGCAAGTCACTGTGGATAAAAGCATCTGCTAAATGACCAAATGTAAACATCATGCCATGGCCTAAAGTACAGTTCTACTGTCAAAACAAAAGCTCAAAGCACAAACTTTGAGAGATATTCACATACTTTTTGTGGTGTAGCTACTTGCTATTTAAATCTGCTGCCTAAGCATTACTTTCTTATAATTAATATGTCAGTCTTCAAAATAATTCAGCGGTTTAAATATGTACGTATGTGTGTGAGGGGGGTGAGTATGGTGTGTGATTATGGTAATTTGCTCTTGCAGCACCATATCCTTACCCCTTATAGCATTATCAGGTGCTCTTCTCGCACCTTGTTTTATTAATTAATAATTAAACAAGACGTGACTTGGGGGTGGGGGGATGGGGGGTCTTCAGAGCCTCGAGATGTGTCACTTCTACTCCAATTCCGGAATCTTTTCTCTCTCCTCCTCTTGCTCGGTTTTTCACTCGTTCACTGCAGAGGAAGCAGTGGCGTGTGAAATTGGGTTCTAAATTACACAGTGCTGAAGCTTTAGCCATCACTCTGGTGCTGAGTGTGTTAAAATGCGACCCGAGGAAAGTGAGCAAGGACACTGAATGTGTGCATTCACACAAATGCATCACTGCATGCCATCTTTTATACAGTATGTTTATAAGGTTTTTCTTTACACTGCAACGTCAATGATGGCCAAGGTTGTAGTAGAACACAGTTTTGCATCACTACACTAATAATTTTATATTAAAGTGAACAAGTTTAAGAGTAAGGACACACACATAGTGAAATGTGTGTGTCCTTACTCTTAATCTTGGCCTGGGGACCCGAAAGCCAGTGAGTAATAGATGCCTGGACACGTCTAAATCTAAGTCATGTCGTAGATGGATCTGCAAATCTTGCATGAATCTTACAGCTGCGTGGTGGGATGAATAGAACGACAAAGCTGTTAAAAGACAGATATAGAAAACATCACAGTTGTTTTGAGGACCCAGCATCAAATTTTAAATTTCATCTTTATTTTTTGTTTTATTGACAAGTAGTCAAAACCCTGTAGCTAATTAAACAGCAAATTCTTAATCCAAATGATTGATTGCTAATAACATTAAAACCACATTTTGATGATTACAATTATTAGTAGTATTATTGTTATTAGCTAAGGAATTATTAGCTGTTCCTAAGATGTTCCTGTTTTTCCAAACCAAAATTCCTATACACTTTGCATTACTGTAATACAACCAATTTTGAGATACAAAAACTAAATTTGCTTTCTGCAGCCAGGCCAGTCTTGTAAAATTACAGAGTGAACGCACTCTCCATTCACTACTGATCACTTTTCAAATTTGACTTAGTTCGATTCCTATGGGGAAAAATCTGATTTTCAAAGTGCCGTTTTTCAAAGTGCCGTTTATAATGACGCAAATATTTTTTTGTCGCTCTGACGTACACATAATACCTCCCCCAAAGCTGCGGGTGGCACTACCTAATTTTTGTCTTCCAACTTCCTTTATGCTGCACAAGAGAAAGAAAGTAAAACGTAACATACTTAACATATGGAATCATCCTTTATGTTATATTTAAATATTGCATCCCATATCAAACTAATACTAGACTTTCATATTAAGATTTCCGCAAAACGACTCTTGCTTTTCCAAACAATGACACTACTCACAAAATAAGTAGAGTGCTGTTTCTCTATGTCAATAAAAATAAAATGATTTTCTTGTTGATGTATTCAAAATATTTGCATTGTATCAATGGAAATTTTTTAAGTATCGTAATCAAATCGTTGACTTGAAAAATCCATCCATGCATACATTATCTTCCGCTTTATTCTATATTAGGGTTTCCCATGCCCATTTAGAGGAGAACTAGGCAGATACACCCAGGACAGGGCACTGGTCCATCGCTGGGCAGGCTTGAAAAATCGATATCGTATAAAATCATGATGAGGGCTCCGATTTACACCTCTACACTGAGCTTTGATTCTCAAGTTTTTGTTTCATAAAATGACTTTAGTTTTTATATTATTGTATATTCTGAAAGTATCCAAACTTTTTTAAGTAATAAGATTTGGATATAATCCATCATAAACTTTTTTGACATTATCTATGACATTTTGCTGTCCACTACCACTAATACCACTAATTATGGCATTGAAGTTTATCTTCAGTTTATCTATCACGTTGAGAGGATGGTCATACAGTGTTGGACTTTGGGAGGGGAATAGTTCTTTGAGTTCAAGTTCAAATTAGTTTAAGTTTTTTTTAAGTCAATGGAGTTGAGTTATCTCTTTTAGTAAAATCTAAACAAGAGGATTGATTTTACAACAATTTGTAAGTATCTCATGTCTGTAAACCACACTTGTGGTTTTTGGATATTAATGCTATTGCACAAAATTTATTCACACCATATCAATGTAAAGACAATAAAAAAAACATTGAAAACTTTGTTTTTATTTTTCAATAAATAATTATCAATAGACAAAGGCTTTATTTTAGTTAATTGAATAGATTTGGTTGCAGATGAGTTGCGGCAGTTGTGTAGCTTAAACTGCTTGAGGATGGGTTTTAACATTATTAGTTTTTCCCAACTTGCTTATAATCTCCTACTCCATTTTTTTAAACATTTTTGAGATAATGGGATGTTGTTAGTCTGGAGATTTGCATATCATGATTAATTAATGATGCTTCAGAGCATTGAGTCATAAGTCATAAATTAAATTAAAGGCATAGTTAATTTGTGATCTGTCAATCTATGGCAAGCAGTAAGCTATGAATTTGACAAAGGAAACAACTAACTGAACGGTCATACTTTAACAAGGAATAAGGCTTTCAGTTTAAATAAAGCTTAAAGAAAGAAGTTGTTACAGCAGCACTAGTTTTGTAATCGGTCATGTGCAAAATGTTTTGCAAGGGATCGAATAAATTTTTTAGCATTAATAGACATTGAAAGAACTTTGTCTTTGTATTTGCTTTATATAAGAAAAAGACATTGTTATATATGTTTGAGACAAAAACAAATTTATTTATTAGGTAATAGTATGTGCTTTACATCGGATACGAATTTCTCTGCAATACTGTCTGTTTTTGTCAGTTGCTTCAGGTTTAATCAGCATGATCATGTGACATGGACACGTTTCATTCTCCCCATTAAGTTTCCCTTTAGAAGTGAATGCTTTACTTTCAGCTCCGTCACGGGACCAAAACAAGAACCAGCAGCCCATCAAAAAAAAAATAGCAAAAACATTATTGATTTAAAGAAAGAAAACATAAATATGAGAGCAGCATTAAGATTGCAGAAATCGGCCGCATGTAGGAATTCAAAGTACAAGATGAAATTCCATTATTGCGAATTAACGAAATGTGAATGCTATTTAATTTAAATATTTAATGTGTATTTCTACTTTTTTGGTCTTTTATATTATTTGTTTTATAAAAGAATACAAAATACTGTTTATATAATTAATTTGTTCTGTTTTTCTGTATTCTCAGTTTCTTAATTTCCCTTTGCATGCAAGTTCAAGCCATTTATTTATATAGTATTTTTCACAGTAGTACATTGTCACAAAGCAGCTTTACAGTGTTATAAACCTTCTAAGAACCCTCCTTGTTATGTTGGTTATATTAAGAAGGAACTTGGTAGGACCAAGACTTATTGGAGGACTCCTCCTTCTTGAGTGGCTGGGCAGCATCAATAGTGTAGGACAGCATTGTACAGATTGTGTAGTGATCAGGTGTTCATATTCAACGATTGGAAAAAACATAAAAGTGCGTTGAGGCCATACTGATGGACTGCCAGTACTATAGAAATCCATCCAGGTTCCATCCAATAATTCTTTGCCACAGTGCTCCGGCAGAACTATGGATGAAGAGCTGATGACACCTTAAAGAAACTGACAAGAAAAGCATAGAAAAGACAGTTTGATTGACACAGTGCAGCATGTGACTCCCATCATAAATGTCTAGAGCAGCAGAACTAAAAGAGGCAGTCACTGCAGACTCTACATAGTTGAGAGTGCTCCCTGGAATATTATCATTTCATTATGCATGTGTATGTTGGAATGTGCTTTTGAAGGCTATTTTTCAAAAATACATTTGTTTTATTCCAAGTGGGTCGCGAATTAATGACAATGAAAAAATGTGGGTCCCAGGCTGAGACTAGTTAATAGCCCCTGCTCTAGTATTGTAGATTGTTGACTACTATGATAACTCTTTGGACCATAGATTAGCTTTCTTGCACATCATATTTTTTTCACATTTGTGTTAAGTGACAGTGAACACTACGATGCATCTCATCTTTTTTGTGCATATGTGTGTTTATAGGGCTATTTTCTCTTGTTTGAGTCAATGTTGGATTCTGTGATCTTTGCCAGGGATCAATATCTAACTGATGGAGGTTCAGGTAAGCTCACTGAGTCATCGCCTGTGTATGTCTGTACTTTTGTCTGTCTGTGTTGTATTGTACTTGCATGGGTGCATGCCTGTGTGAGTTCACTATTCCATGTACCTAGTACATGTGAGTGTGTTGGTGAGTGTGTTTGATTTTGGGGTAATGTGAGGGGGTTGTTCAAATGATTTGTAAGTGGCAGGAAGGTGTTCCACCCTCTGATCTTTACGGCCTCACTGAAAATGAAGAGAGAAGGTCAACATACTTTAGTGCAAAGTAGGTGGGGGAGGATAAAAGGGGTTAGAGAGAGACAGCTAGACATCTGCAGGAGATGAAGAGACCGAGAGAATTATAATGATTACTGAAAAATGAAAATAAAATTTATTATGAAAATAAATTAATTTTATTTCTATGTTATAGAATCAGCTCAAATTTTCTTTTTTAATTTGTATTATTTGTGTTCTAAAGGTTTGTAGATGTTATTTATATTATGATGGTTTAAAGAGGTTGATTGTGTAATTAAGTTGATGAGTTTAATGTGATAGCTGAGTGTAAAATAGAATGTTTTGATGATGGATGACTTGCTGATAGATGAAAGTAGGCATATAATGTAATATTAATTATTTAAGCTAACGATTTGATTATTTTTGATACTTAAGAATGTGATAATCTACCCATGATATGATACAGTTCGATATGATTATAATACAATTCAATACTCAATATATTATTTTACATTAAATCTAGTTTTAAATAAATCAACAATAAAATCATTTGCCTTTTACTGAGATTCAGAAACAATGTTCTATTCACACAATTTTCATCACACTATGACAGTTGTGATCAATGCATTGTAAATAAAAGTTACTCCATTAAATTAAATAAAGTGCAAAGAGATCAATTGTAATAAAGTCTAATGCTTACTGTGCAGGTTAAGTCTAATCTATTTAATATTATATATAGACCAAAAAGAAAACTGACCTCCGTAATCAAACATGTTAAATCTAGGAAATAAAGAAAAACGCATGTGTATGTATATATAATGCGCGCACACACACACACACACACACACACACACACACACAACAGTGAAAGATTGAAATATCAAAAGGTAAAGCTAGAAAGATTAAATTATTTTAAATAGAAATAAAAGTAATTTTCAATTCATTGAGGGGAAATAAGTATTTGATCCCCTAAAAACCATGACTAATGTTGGCTCCTACAGACCACTGAAACCTCCTAATCTCAGTTGTGAACCTGCATAAACCATGCACTTCAATCATGGTGCTTGAAGTATTATATTTTGGGGTCATTTTCTTCAAAGAGCACCTACTTCACCACATGATGGGAAAATGAACAGGGCATGTATCACAAAATTCTGGTGACAATGTCCTTACCTGCGACAGGGCACTGAAAATGGGTCATGGATAAGTCTTCCAGCAGGACAATGACCCAAAACATACATCCATGGAAACGAAGGAGTGGCTCCATAAGAAGCATTTCAAGGTCATGGAATAACCTAGTCAGTCTCCTAACCTCAATGCCATCGAAAATATATGGAGAGATCTGAAGTTTTTCAAATGCATGCCTAAAAACATTAAGGATTTGGAGATGATCTGCAGAGAGGAGTGGGCTCCTGAAGTGTGTGCAACCCTTATAAAAAAAACTACAAGAAACATCGGACCGATGTGCTTGCCAACAAGGGTTTTGCCCCCAAATACTAAAAGATGTTTTATTAGGGGGTCATATACTTATTTCTTATTACATGTATTTTCCCTGTTTTTCTTTTGATATTCTATGTGTCACTGTTAAAATAAAGGTGGCATAAAATTATAGTCGTTTAATTAATTTTTTTGTGTTAAGACTTTTAAAGTCAGTGAGGGGACAAATATTTTATTTCTCCACTGTGTATATGTGTAATATCCTCTTATAGTATAAAGTATAAAGGCAGTTGGAAGTCAAAAATGAGGTATCACCACCCGCAGCTTTGGAGGAGGTATTATGTGTATGTTGGAGCAGATGATAAGTGAAATATTTGTATGTTTGGTTAAATAATGAGGTTAATGATGTTGGTGAGGTGATGGTTTTATGAGGTTCAGATAAGTTTAGGTAAAGTTTAGCAGATTGATTTAAGTTGGTGTGTTGATAGTTTTCGAATCTCAATCTGGGTGGAGTTTCCATGTTCTTGCCATACTAACGGGTTATCCAGTTTCCTCCCACAGTCCAAAAACATGGATTCCAGGTGAATTGGCTGCTCTAAAATGACCCAATATAATGTTTGTCTCGGTGTGAGTGAATGTACCCAGGATTGGCTCCCTGTCCTGGGTGCATCTGCACTTGATGTGAAGGTTGATATACATGGGGCCCACTTATAACCCCATTTAAAATAATTTGGACATTAATTTTAAATTAGGCCATCTCATCCTACCATGTAACTGCAAGTAAGCAGAAATCCAAAATTTTCTGTGTCATCTTTATCAGATGAACCAAATGTGTTAGTGGAAACCTTTTTTGTGGACAGGGTTTTGTTTGTATTTGCAATAAACGAACATCAAATCCTCTGTGGCAGATAAGTAAGTCCATTGAGACTATTTTCATTAAATGTCGAAAAAAACATCCATGAATGAAATACATGAGGTCATTTTGCAAATGCTTCTGTCTATAGACACAAGGATCCTAACTTAATGGTTGGGTTTAGTACAGGGTCAGCCATGATGCAGCCCCGTTAGAGAAATAAAGATTATGGGCTTGCTCAGGGGCACACATTGGCAACTTTGGTGGCCTCAAGGTTTAAACCCTAACCTTCAGATTGATAGTCCAACACAATAATCAATGAGCTGCCCCGAACAGCATGAAGGTGCTTTAGTCCAGTGACTCTTAAATGGTGGGACACGTTCTGGGTGGGTAAATACAGTGGATCATATTCGGTGTTTGTCACCGTCTTTGTTTTCAACGGTTGCTTTGGATTTACGCTGTGATCATGTGACACAGACACATCTCATCGTACCCATATAGTTTTCTTTAATAAGTGAAAGTACAGTTAATTCTGTACTTTTAGCTCCATCATGGGACCAAATAAAGTTTCCTGATTCACAGTTCATAAAAGAAAAAGATTAGACACACGAGTGATTTGAAGAAGGAAATTATCCCAAAATACAACAGTGGCATTAAGATCACTAAAATCCATGATGATTTTCATTGTGGTGAGAAATAAAGCAATGAAGAAAGTTAATGTAGTGAAAGTTATTATTAAATTGAATCCAAAACAGTTAAATGGTGAGGAATATGAATGTTATTCTTTTAAACATTAATTTACTATTTACATTAGTCTTTTAGAGACCAGTTGAGAACCCCTGCTTTAGTCCCCATGGCATCTGTCATCTCTTTATACTTTATTTCAACAAAAGTAACGAGACACATTTTTTTTTATTATTAAATTTCAATGTATTATTTAAGTCCTTGTACTCGTCAGACAATATAAATTACTTGACATATCATTTCATAGAAAATATTAATTCATTGTAAAATTTCAATAAAAAAAAACATATATTTAATTCCCAAATTATTTTAAAGATGTAATTAAGAGAGCAGGTCATGACACAGTGGTATATACATGTATTATATGTGTATTTTATGCATCACTTTTTATTTAGTCATTAAAAATGCTAAAACTCTCTGTTTCATCATTTTGTCTGTTTATTAACATCCCAAGTTTTGTTTTTTATGCATTTTTTAAAAAATCTGGAAATGGGGTTTGTACTTTAGTTGGTATATTGTATAGCATTATATTGCTGTTATATACTATGCACTGAATATCTCACTTTCTCTTATAATAAACCTCTCATTCTCATCTCTCTGTAATGGAGGGATTATTCCTCTTTTCTCCTGAAGTTGTTCATGGTCGAGTGTGGGGTGATAAACGGGACACAAGCACCCAATTGAGAAGGACACTGGTGTCAAACCAATGAATCATGGGATATGGCTTTCTCCATTTTCTCATTCTCCATTTTAGTCTTTCTCCTTTTAGTTTGGAGATATTAACACTCAAAAGTTGTTAATATCATCGGATAGGTGTGTATTTCAAACCTGGGCCTTCAGTAATGCTCCATCTGAATTAATCCTCCCATCAATAACTATTATATGGCTATCAAAAAAATTATTAATAAGAAAAAAATGCAGTATAAACAGCTGTTGCATCTAGGGCTACACCTAACCATTAATT
Source organism: Corydoras maculifer (assembly GCA_019802435.1). Classification (NCBI taxonomy): domain Eukaryota; kingdom Metazoa; phylum Chordata; class Actinopteri; order Siluriformes; family Callichthyidae; genus Corydoras; species Corydoras maculifer. The sequence goes on from JAFMOD010001420.1 coordinate 93,813, forward strand.
TTCTATTAATTAAAGCAACTAATCTTTTTTTTTTTTTTTTTTTTTTTTTTTTTTTAATAGTCAATTATTCAAACTTCTCCAAAATAATGAAAAATAAAAACCTTTAATGTTGTACCAATTTCTTTAATCAATCACAGTGCTCTTAAGGGTATTATTAAAACACGAAAATTCTTTAGCATCAACAGCTTTATCAAACATAAAATCTCATTCTTAAGCGATTCAATAATTGAAGTTTAATAAAGCACATTAGAATGATGGTGAAATATTTTAAAATTAGTCTTTTACTGTTACTTAAATCTCTTGAATGTCTCTGAAAAAATACTGGACGTAAAAATTTCTTTTTTTCCCAAATTTTTCACCAGGTAACGAGTAGGTCCTTGGTAAAAAAAAAAAAAAAAAAAAAAAAAAAAACTCTGACTCTACTGTACAAATATCGTGGGCAATAAAATCTGACATGGACTGTTACACATTCCCGCTCACACCCCGCGGTTCCTCGCTCTCCTTCACACACACCCACTCCATGTTCACGCCCCGCTGCTACACGCGCCGCACCTCACACGCCCACTTCCACACCTGACACTAATACTGGTAATCACAGATCACCCTTTCCAGATTATTAGTTGCAGGTGTGTCCCATTGATGGCAGCGTCCTCTTAAGCCACCGTTCCGGATCCATCGTGCGCAGAGTTTTTTGGTTTCACCCGGTTCGTACACGCTGTCGCTTCCTGCTGCGCGCAGCCGCTCTGTACGTGCTTCTACGCTCCTGGCGAGAAGTCTCCGATGTTTCTTCTGACTCGCTGCCTCTTCTCAGGATCGCGCTCATCCTTGAAGGGCTTTGCGGACTCCACGGCACGCCCCTGCCTCACCAACGCTTCGCTCCGCTCGGCCGTTGGTTCCGTGGTGAGCTGCGGCTCCCCGCCGCCTCTCGTGTGCTAACTGAGACTGGACTTTTGATTTATTTCTGTTTCCACTTAATTCCCGCCTGGAGGAAATAAACTCTTTTTTGGTTTACCTGCAAATACGCCTCCCTCCATTCCTCCGGCTACGGGATGCTGAATTTGTGACATGGACTATATATGTTGACAATATATTTTTTGTTGACTATATGCAAGCACGGACATTCAAATGTCAAAATATGATATGAAAACCAAGAGAGGTATTAAGAAAAGCTGCATGTATCCACACTGGATGAGAAAGAAATGGTTAGTAATTCACTTCTAATAATGGAAACACATTAAATGTGTTAAAGGTCTTACAATATTCAGATAAGAAAAAAAACCAAGTGAACTGAACTTATGTTACTGTTTTGCTGCCATGTGGATGTTTTTCTGTGCAGACATCCCAGCGGTGATGATTGCGCTATAAACACCTGTGTATAGCATTTACGTTTGGTCATTTAGCAGATGCTTTTATCCAAAGAAACTTACAAAGCAGGCAAAGGGTTGGTCACAGCACCCCGAGGAATGAGGGTTGCTCAAGGACCCATATTGGTAACTTCAATGGACCCGGAATAATTGTTGTACTGTTGTGAAAAGCCTTTTCCACTATGCAAATCTGACAGATTTGTTGTGTGTCCGTGTGAAGTGCTCCCACACTTTAGATGCACGCAGGTAGGGCTGCAACTAACGATTATTTTGATAATCGATTAATTGGTCAATTATTTTTTCGATTAATCGATGAATCGGATAAATAAATAAAAAAATTCCATGGCTGCGCTGCGATCTCTGACATCTCTCAAACCGGTTAAAGAATAGGGACCACCGGGCTTGTCTGGCATTGAGGCGACGTGCAGACTTCAGGTACTCCAAATTTCGATGGTCCGTGATGACCTGCACGGGGAACTTAGCGCCCATCAGCCAATGTCGCCACTCCTTGAAGGCAAGCTTTATGGCAAGGAGTTCCCGGTCTCCCACATGGTAGTTTTGCTCGGCGGGCATGAGTTTGCGTGAAAAGTACGAGACGGGGTGAAGTCTCGAAGGCTCGCCTTGTCATTGGAGAGGATGCCGCCGACACCCAGGGAGGAAGCGTCGACCTCTACGACAAACGGAGAGTCAGGATCCGGGTGGGCAAGTACCGGAGCCGTGGTGAATGCCCTCTTGAGTCTCCCGAATGCTGCTTCGGCCTTCTCCGACCATGTCAGTTTCTTGGGTTTACCCTGAAGTAGACTGGTGAGCTGTCCGGGGAGTTTCTCGTTGATGAAGTCCCCCTCTGAACCTGAGTCAATCAACGCCGCTACCGAGCACACATTACACTTGTGAGCGAGTTGGATTGGAATGCGCGAACTGATTTTATGGGAGGGCTGGAGTGTGCTCACCTAAGGGAGTTTGGGGCTTCTGGGGGACTCCTTGGACCTCTTCTCCTCTCTAGGGGTCTCAGCCAGCCTAACGGCCTCACGGGGCACTCTGGACGTTGGTGTCCCTTCTCTCCACAGTACAGGCATAACTGGTGCCGGATCCGCTCTCTCCTTTGTCTCGCCATGAGCCGAGATTGTCCCATCTCCATGGCCCAGGAAGATGCCACACCAGTGAGCCTGGAGATGAGGAGGGCTATGGCGTTGCGGTCCGGGATAGGCGGTCTGCTGGAAAGGAACAGAGAAAATTTCAATAGGAAGCTCTCAGGGTCCCCTAAATATAGTGGCGGTTCAGGTATTGGAATCATCGTGGCAGGTTGTGTGGTGACAGGAGCGGGTGCGGGTGCCGCACAGGCTGTGGCTGTTGGAGGAACCGTCGCAGCCCCCACCGCGAGGTTCTGGACCTGCTGGGTGAGATACTGAATCGCCTGACCCTGGACGTTGAGCTGTTGGAGCAGCCACTGGATCAGTTGTTCTGCCGTCTCCATGGTGGTGAAGTATTCTGTTATGAGTCTGACTCGGAGAGAACAGGGAAGACGTTGATGCAAAACAACTGTGGTTTATTAAACCAATCAAACAGCGGCGACCGAGTGACACGTGACTGAGTGGGTGATTGGCAGCGGGATCACTGGAGCACTCGCTGGATGTCACATGCATAGCTTAAGTAACAGGACTGGCAGCGAACCTGGTATCAAGCAGAAGAGAGCAGAAGAACACAAACCAACACCAAACACAAAATATAAACACCGGGGAATAGGTTAAACAAAGAGAATGGAAAATAGTGTGAAAAGGAGGAGCTAAATAGTACAGGAACAGGATAGAGGAGGTGAAGTGCTGGACGAGGCAGTAACCAGGGAGAACCAAGGGTGAACGACGGGGAAGGAAACACACCGATGGAGAACTGGAACCGGGAGACAGAGGGAGTGGTTAATTAGAGATGGGTTAAATGTGTTATATACACCGACAGTGGAGAGGTTAGTAAGTAAAAGTGAGAATGTGTTAGGGATGCTATATATAAATGACGGACACTGACTTTCCTTCCAAACACCACACGCACACAGGAATCTAAACTAAGGGAAGGAGGGAAAGGACAGGGACGAGGGAAAGGGAGAGAGGGAGGATGAGAGGACGGTAGAAGCAGGGAATAGGGGGAGGAACACGCTACTACTAAACCACACCCGAAGTCGCACTCACCCAACGGAGACCAAACACGGAAGTAGACACAGATAAAGAATGCAGGGAATATCACTCAGATAGCGCTCGATATGACGTGGAACGATCAATACTTCGCACCCGACCAGCGAAACAGGAAGCCTTATGAAGGAAAAAAAGAACCCGGAAAAAATGATCCTCACCTGGTGCACGGAGAGCGCGCGCTGATTAGAAGGCGGGACTAGGGGAGCGCGCCACTGCGCTGCGATCTCTGACAATCATTTTGTAAGTTTGCCCACTGACAAAGATATGAATGGTCTATAATTTTAACATTCGAAAAATAGAATATCAAAAAGAAGCTCCAGAAAATTACATTGCATATATTAATTTTCATTTTGCAGAAAGAAATGAGTATGCTCCCCTACCATCCATTAAGTGTTCAGACTACAGACCAGTTAGACTCCTAGTCAACCTGAAATTGTTACCTGCATTAAAGAAAGCTGTCTTAAGTTGTCACCTGTATAAAAGATACCTGTCCACAAACTTAATTAGTTAGGCTCTAACCTCTCCAACACAGAGCTTTCTAAGGATGTCAGGGACAAGATCAAAGACCTGCACTAGGCTGGGGTGGGCTACAAAACCATAAGTAAGACACAGGGTGAGAAGGAGACAACTGTTGATACATTTGTAAGAAAATGGAAGAAATACAAAATAAGTAATAGTTCAAGTAATTTATTTATATAGCGTTTTTTACAACAGTACATTGTCACAAAGCAGCTTTACAGAGTTAATAGCCTTTAAACCCCCAAAAAGCAAGCCGAAGCGACAGTGGCAAGAAAAAAAAACTCCCTGTTACGCTATTATTTTAAGGAAGAAACCTTGGGAGGACCAGGGCTCAGTGGGTGACTCAGCCTCCTTGAGTGGCCGGGCAGCATCAACAGTGAAGGATAACCATGTACAGATTGTTTTGAGATCAGGTGACCATATTTAAAAAAAAAAAAAAAAAAAACGTAACACCTGAAAAAGTATATGTAAGTCCATTGTCCAATTAATATCCAGGTTCCATCCAGTAATCATCTTACTGAGCAACATAACTAAATGGGGCAGATACTGCAGAATATACTTCGAGAGGGCTCACAGGAACAGCATTATTTCAGTGCCACACCCCCATTAATGATGAGGTTGGTGAAGAGGTGAAACTTTCAATTGACCTACATCTGGGGCTCCATGAAAAATCTTACATTTTAGGGTATCCTTGATCATGAGGAAGGTCAGCGATCAGCCTAAAACTACACATAGCAACTTGTTAATGATCTTAAGGCAGCTGGGACCACAGGCGGTGCCGGCACGGTCCGTCTGCTCAAGGCTTATGTGCAGGCCCATCTGAAGTTTGCCAGTGAACACCTGGATGATGAAAAAAGTGATTGGGAGAAGGTGCTGTGGTCAGATGAGGCAAAAATTTAGCTCTTTGGCATTAACTCAACTCTCAGGAACAGAAATGCTGACCATTAACACAAAAAACACTGTCCCCACTGTCAAGCATGGAGGTGGAAACATTGTTTTGGGTCTGTTTCTCTGCTAAGAGCACTGGTCTACTTCACGCATCAATGTGAAAATGGATGGAGTCATATACCTTAAAATCCCTAAAAAAATGATAACCTCATTGACATTAGCAAATTTGACAAATAAAGTTTTTTTTTATTTTATTTAACCTCCACTACTGGACAGTTTAACACTGATGCTGTTACATACATATATTCATACACATGTCTACTTCAGTATTGTACAATATGTATTTTTATTCAATTATTATTATCCCACCGTTTTTCTCCACGCAATTTTCAAGCTATCGACACGGTTTTTGCAGGACACGCCCGGCTCATTGGGGAGGTGAGTGCTTGTATACAGCTAAGGAATCAGTCAAAGAAAGAAACGGTTTCTAAGATATTCCTGTTTTTCTGAGCCAAAATTTCCGTTCCATTAACATTACAGTGTTTTGTGGCATTCACTTAACTACAAAAACAAAATTTGCTTGAGTCGGAGATGGCTGCAGCCAGACTAGTCTTGTGAAATTGCAGAGCGATCGCACTCTCCCTTCACTCATCATCACTTTTCATATTTGGTTTAGTTCATTTCAAATAGGGAAAAATCTGAAGAAGTCCATTGATGGAATAACCTGGTCATTTAGTATATTAGTCAGCTGACCTCATTCTTTAAGCACATACTGTTGCTGAACCTAGACCTGACCAATTGCACAGTACAGTAGGCACTAGGCATGATGGGTGCATCACTTCACTTGCCTCTCTTATCTTAATCTTCAACCCGTCGCTCTGGAACACGGTAAATCTGGACTCATCAGACCACATGACCTTCTTTTATTGCTCCAGAATCCAATCCTAATGCTCTCTAGCAAATTGAAGCCTTTTATTTAACCATTTAACCTTACTGATTAGTGGTTTTCGTACGGCTACACAGCTGTTCCCTTTGCATTGTCCATGTGGAAATGCTCTTACTATCACTATTAAACATAGACCTGAGTTCTTCTGTTGTTTTCTTTGATTTGATTTCACCAAATGTTTAAGTGATCGCCAATCATGTTAATTCAGGATTTTTTTGTCACCACATTTTCTAGTCAAAGATGATGGGTCCCCACTATCCTTCCAGTTTTTAATGACATTTTAGACAGTTCTTGGACAACCCAATTTTTGTCATTTCTGCAATCTCCTAAGATGTTTTCTCTGCTTGATGCATGCCAATGATTCAACACCTCTCAAACAAACTAACATTTTGTCTTCGACCATGGGATGTGTCTTTGGACATGGTTGTTTAAGATATGAGAAGCAACTCATTGCAGCAGTTGAGGTTAAACCAACTTTTCCTTTGCTTAAGTTGCTGCCTCCACCACCCGGACCCAGATAAACGACAATTAATGGATGAACTTTAAAGGAAAAAAAAAAAAAACATCAGTTAGGATTACAAAACTCTGTGTGTGACAAAGTGAGAGAGTGATTTCGGACTTCATTAGAAGGCATTTGTAGTTCTACCATTAGCATGTAGCGTATGTAGCTCTAAGCTCTTTTATTACGAGGGACTATAAAAGTGCATTAAAGCTGATAAATGAAAGCCATCACGACAGTTCCCATTGTTTTTTGCCTCAAGGATTGAATACGTTTAGCAAAAGGGACTTTAGTAGCAGACATTCATCCAGACTGCTGATTTTAATATTTTAACTCGTACAAAACTTTTAACATACCACCCATGCTTCAAACATGCAGTCAGACTATGTTATTAATTATTAATATTATTTGCTCACTTGAACACATTGTATATATTACTTATAATACATTGTATTAATCACCACATTGACCCAAGATTTGATTTAATAACTTTCATTTGATTTGTGGTAAAATTTACACAAAAATCCTGCAGGCGACACATTATGAAGTATTAACTCATTGGCAGATGGAACTTCATTGGTAATTATGATATAAAGTCTTAGAACTTTGCAGCCACCTTTTTAAAAACATTGTTAATGTTGTGAACATATAGAGACAATATTATATCGAGGAACTCATACCTGTGTAGTGTAGGTGTAATTGTTGATTATCGTAGTCTCATTTCTTTGTTATTGTCTTCATTCTCTCTTGTTTTCAGTTTACCCTGATCGTTGTAGCATTAGTCTAGTGGCGGTGAGTGACACTGTGAAGCACCAGGACCGCATTGATTTCTGGAACGATGTTTATGGCTTTGAAATGTCATGTATGAAGAAGGCAGTGATTCCTGAAGCTGTAGTGGAGGTTATAAAACCTGAAACTATTGTTTCAGAGCCAGCAGTCATTCAGGTATACCTTATAATTTAGATTATTTTACATGAGTTATGAACTCGCTCATAAATGTAATTACAAACCTGTTTTAATATTATTTAAAATGTATTATATTAAATAAAGATAATAATATTAAATATTAAAGAAAAATCTAAATCAAACCAACATTTGTTTTCACTACCCTTTGCCTTCAAATCAGCATCAATTCTTATAGGTACATTTGCACAAAGTCAGGAATTTTGTAGGATTATAGTGAGGTGTATGATCAACAAATTATATAAAACAGGTGACGATGATCATCAATTTCACAAGTAGGCTAAAACCCAGTCATTAATTGAAACAGGTACAGCTGTGTAGGAGTTTAAAATTTGGGCGAGGTACAGCCAAACTCTGCTACCAAGCTGAGAGACAGTTTCAAAGAGTTGCAGCCAAAAAAAAAATTTCTCCAACATTGAAACAAGGCCAAGTGACTCAACTATGCACGAAAACATAGGAACTGGGGTGCAAAAAAATTGCAGCAGGTGCTCTGGATTGATGAATTAAAATTTGAAATATTTGGCTATAGCAGAAGGCAGATTGTTTCCCAAAGGGAACAATGAAACATGGTGGAGGCTCTTTGCCAATTTGTGGCTGCATTTTTGCAAATATAGTTGGAGATTTAGTGAGGATTAATGGTATCCTCAATGCTGGGAAATACAGGCAAATACTTATCCATCATGTAATATCATCAGGGAAGGATTTGAGAAAGCCTACATCTACAGAAGATCTGTGGTTAGTTCTCCAAGATGTTTGGAACAACCTACTAGCTGAGTTCCTTCAAAAACTGTCTGCAACTATACCTAGAAGAATTTATGCTTTTTTGAAGGCAAAGGGTGGTCACGCCAAATATTTATTTGATTTATATTTCTCTTCTGTTTATTCACTGCATTTTAATGAAAATAAACTATTAACACTTCCATAGAGAATAAATGTTGTTTAAAACTGAAAACAGAAATTAAAGAAATTATATGTACATTTATTTATTTATTTATTTTTAAGAAATTTATATAAATATATTTATATACTCCAGACAATGTTAAGTTGTGATCACTGCTTAATTTATCCGTTTAATTTTTATCAAAGCAAGTAAAATGTTTTTGATATTTGGATTGTAATAAAAAGCTGTTGCAGCCACTATAGTTAAATCTGCTGAATATATATATATATATATATATATATATATATATATATATATATATATATATATACATACACATACACTCACCAACCACTTTATTAGGTACACCTGTCCAACTGCTCGTTAACACTTAATTTCTAATCAGCCAATCACATGGCGGCAACTTAGTGCATTTAGGCATGTAGACATGGTCAATACAATCTCCTGCAGTTGAAACCGAGCATCAGTATGGGGAAGTAAGGTGATTTGAGTGCCTTTGAACGTGGCATGGTTGTTGGTGCCAGAAGGGCTGGTCTGAGTATTTCAGAAACTGCTGATCTACTGGGATTTTCACGCACAACCATCTCTAGGGTTTACAGAGAATGGTCCGAAAAACAAAAACATCCAGTGAGCGGTAGTTCTGTGGGTGGAAATGCCTTGTTGATGCCAGAGGTCAGAGGAGAATGGCCAGACTGGTTCGAGCTGATAGAAAGGCAACAGTGACTGAAATAGCCACCCGTTACAACCAAGGTAGGCAGAAGAGCATCTCTGAACGCACAGTACGTCGAACTTTGAGGCAGATGGGCTACAGCAGCAGAAGACCACACCGGGTGCCACTCCTTTCAGCTAAGAACAGGAAACTGAGGCTGCAATTTGCACAAGCTCATCGAAATTGGACAATAGAAGATTGGAAAAACGTTGCCTGGTCTGATGATTCTCGATTTCTGCTGCGACATTCGGATGGTGGGGTCAGAATTGGGCGTCAACAACATGAAAGCATGGATCCATCCTGCCTTGTATCAACGGTTCAGGCTGGTGGTGGTGGTGTCATGGTGTGGGGAATATTTTCTTGGCACTCTTTGGGCCCCTTGGTACCAATTGAGCATCGTTGCAACGCCACAGCCTACCGGAGTATTGTTGCTGACCATGTCCAACCCTTTATGACCACAATGTACCCAACATCTGATGGCTACTTTCAGCAGGATAATGCGCCATGTCATAAAGCTGGAATCATCTCAGACTGGTTTCTTGAACATGACAATGAGTTCACTGTACTCAAATGGCCTCCACAGTCACCAGATCTCAATCCAATAGAGCATCTTTGGGATGTGATGCATCATGGATGTGCAGCCGACAAATCTGCGGCAACTGTGTGATGCCATCATGTCAATATGGACCAAACTCTCTGAGGAATGCTTCCAGCACCTTGTTGAATGTATGCCACGAAGAATTGAGGCAGTTCGGAAGGCAAAAGGGGGTCCAACCCGTTACTAGAATGGTGTACCTAATAAAGTGGCCCGTGAGTGTGTGTGTGTGTGTATATATATATATATATATATATATATATATATATATATATATATATATATATATATATATATGATGCAAGTCTTTAAATATGAAATTGTAAAGCTGCTTTGAGATAATGCACTGCTGTAAAAAAAAAAAACTGTACAAATAAATAAACATTAACTTTATTCTCTCTCGTTCTCTCCCCTTTGCTCTGTCGCTGTTGGGGGGTGTTTCAGGTGCTGGACTGCAATGCTGTGTCTCTGTCTGGGTTCGAGTTTACTGCTGACTTCACCCTGAAGATAACGGCTACAACACATTGCACTGTGAGTAGCAAACACACACAAGCATTAACACACATGCACACTAATCAAGGCTGTCAGTTGTGAAGATAAATTAGGGAAGAGGAGATTAATGAGACATTTCATTGCCTGAGATGGTCAGGTGACACCTGGATGATTGATAAACGACCAGATAACCCTTCACTTTATCCTCTCTACACCAAGTAACTTGGGAGTCTAACTTCAGTTGCTTTATTAACTTACTCCTCGGTTTTACCCTCTATCTTTATCACACATTCTTTCTCGCACTCTCTATCTCTTTGTGTGTGTGGTAAACAAAAGTATTAACAGAAACAGTGCTGCTACATTTGTTCCAGTCTAATTTTTCTTTCTGTCCTCATTCTGTTCAGGAACACAGTGGTGTCTGGAGTAGTGGTATCGGTTTTTATGGATTAATCAATACCATGTTATTATCTCTTCCTCTGCTTGAGATGAAATGCAGTTCGTAAACATCATTTTATTCCCTCTCTTTCTCTCACGCTTTTGTTCTCCGCTGCCAATTTCCTATTTTGTATTTACTAAAAACTTCTCTCCTTCAGGCAATAAGACTTATTTTGGAAATTCGCTGCCACTTGAAATTTTTCACAAATTTATTCTGAAATAAAAATACTGCCTAATATTTTCTGTCCATGCTTGTGCGTGAATGAAACGATCTTGTGCATTAAGCAGCAAAAAAAAAATGCCAGCACTGCAGCAGTGATGATTGAGCATGAGCTTTTATTCCTCCGTCGACACTCCATTCATCACATCAGGCAGCCTAACCTTGCATTAAATGAACAGCGCAGCAGCGCAGCACCAGCCAAGACAAATACCACTCGCCAGCGGCTGAATGGCGGTCACTGAAAGGCAGTGCCCTCGATTTTGAACATGCGCCCAAAATATGCACACATGCATACATATGGGACACATCATTTGCACTCATCAGCGTATACAAAGAGGTTCTTTAAACTGGTTTCACACACAAACAAAGTAACAACTGAGAAAAAAAATGTCTACCAAATAATAGGTGAAACAACATAAAGAAATATTGGCAGACAATAGGAGGAGAAAAGAACGACAAAGGATGGAAATATGTGGCAAATTAAACGGATGTTAAAAGCATAAAAGAAAAATACAGGAAAAGCTTAAAAGAGAATATAGTAAAACACTGAATTCATAAAAAAAACACAATGAAAGTTAGGAAAGCTTGAAACAAAAGAAATTGCAGTAAAGGAAAGTAGAATTAAATAAAATAAAGCAGGAAAAGAGGAAGAATTGAAACAAAAATGACAATGTGATAAATATAACAGCAAGGGAAATGATTAATACAGCCAAGAAACAGAAAAACTTTAAAGATCGAATGCAGGCAGGATTAAACGAATGCAGCAAAGGAAATGGTATATGAAAAGGTTAAAGAAATAAGACAGGTGGAGGAGCAATATATATATATATATATATATATATATATATATATATATATATATATATATATGAATATAGTGTTTCTAATGTGTAAAAGTGAGCTTGTGTTGGCCTTTCTACATTCTCTCGAATTAAACCCTGTTTGCTGGCTCGCAATGCGGCGGAACGGCTAAAGTAGAGGTAGATTCGTGCGTGTGTGAGAGTGAGCGAGAGAGAGGGAGCGATGTGGCCGAGCGTGACCGCTCTCACGCGTGAATAAAGCCCATCAAAAGCGCATTAGCAATGTTCTCCCGCCTCCTCCGCATCCTGCGCAGTAGAATAGTATCAGGCTGCAGCACACACCACTCCGACACGATAGCGCTGGAATACAGCACCATGATGAATTGCTCCCTCGTCGCTCCCTAGCCATGATGATAATTATTAATTTTCTCCTACGTCTGCCTGTTCCTGCAGGCCAGCCCCAACACCTCGAGCTCATCGCTTATCCACACCATGTCCGCAGGAGGACGCCACATGTTTTTGATTAGAAAAGAGACTTGTCTTAATTTTTTTTGTCCACTTTCTTTGTTTCTTTTTGTTTCTCATGCCACTTTATCCACAGTGTATTAATTTTTAAGTTCCTCTTAAATTTCTTTAGACATAAAAGTACTCCACATGGCCAGAAATATGTAAAAACCTGCAATACTGCAAAATCAGCCTGGTCATTTCTCATTCAATGAGATGAAAAATGCATCTTTATTTTTTTGATGACCTTTCCACAGCGTTTGCTTTTGATGTTGAATAGGTTTGCCTCCTGGTTAGTGATGCAATTTATTTTAAATGTTATCACTGTATTGTAAGACAATGTTTTCAGGAGTTTATGTTACAAAAATGTGTTAAAGCAGTTATTTAAAGATTTTCTTTCGGAAATTCACAATATGTACAGGGGTATAGAAGAATCTAAATACTGTGTCTCTCTTGTCACAAAATATATAGAAAAATTAGAATGCAAAATACACAAAAAGAAGTATGCATATACAATCCATTGGAAAAATGTAATCTATGTTTAAATGTATATAATAATCACTTAAAAATCTTAAATTTGGTCATCGAAATGTGTGCAGGCGGCATGGTGGCTTAGTGGTTAGCACGTTCGCCTCTCAGCGCTAGGGATTCCCGGTTCGAATCCCCATCTGGGTGGATTTCCCATGTTCTCCACGTGTCTGCGTGGGTTTCCTCCGGGTTCTCCGGTTTCCTCCCACAGTCCAAAAACATGGATCAAGTCAATTGAATTCTCAAAAATTGCCCCATATAGAGTGTGTCTGTGTGAGTGATTGTGTGCCCAGCGATGGATTGGCGCCCTGTCCTGGGTCTATCTACCCAGCGCCCGAGATGTTCTGTCCTGGATGGGCATGGGGAACCCCACCGCGACCCTGATAGAGGATAAAGATAATGAATGAATGAATGAATGAAATGTGTGCATCGCATAGCTTTTTCCCGTGAATTATTCATAATAATGCACAACCTTGTGTGCTTTATTGCATTAAAAAACTATTAATAAACTTGTCTTCTGTGACTTAATCTAGTCCGCTTTTTGAAGTGAACATTACTTGCTAAGCAATGACATACAGGTTTGGTGCTCATTGGGAAATGGCTCGCTGTTTATATTAATCTGTATTTACATTTATGTTACATGATTTAAAATAATGTTTTCCCACATTGTCATGTTTTACTCATTGGTATGTCAAAGGTGTGCATTATTGTCAATAATGTCACGGCTGGACAAACGACTAAGCAAATCAGAATTAAGGACCAAGACTATCTATTTCCTAAATAAGAATTTTTAGCTCTGTGCTTATCATTGACCTCTTCATATAATGTACCTTTAAAATTATTTTTTTTAACATATGAAATGATCGTATAAACCACAGACTAAAACTTTCTGACAGAAGTCTGGACATTACCAGGACAGAAAAAAAACAGTTGTCATTCTGTTAAAATGGCTCCTCAGTGGATTAGAGATATACATATTAAAGTAATTTTAAAAAATCCATGTACATTTATAAGCAGGCTTTTATTATGTATCATGGGGACTCTTAGGCATCACCTTATAAAATTAGCAAGATAAAGCAGCATGTGTGAATTAGATAAAACTAGAAACTAGTAACTCAGAAAATTAATGCTGAAGTGAACCTACATTTACCTACGGTTTATCAAACCTTTATGCAAATTCAGGTCATTATTTCCCCTGCAACTGTGTGTCCTCACAATGTCACATTTACTACAGGGTGTGGGGGTTTGGGGGGAAAGGGGTAGGGGCGTATATAGCCTCCAGCAAAGACTCCTGGTGGAGTTTGGATAAATCAGGCCACATGTGTGGGAGAAGAACTTTGCAATGTTCACATTTATAAATATCCAACTCTTGCATTTTTATTTGTTAAGTTATTTATTTTTATTTATATATATATAATTGTAACTTTTGTAATGTGTTTTACATTCTAAATTAGTTTGTTGACTTCTTTTATTCGATTTTGCTATTTTTCTTATGTGGCTAACCCCATCCAGTTTATTACCCAGTTCTTCTGTCGCGTGTGTGTGTGTGTGTGTGTGTGTGTGTGTGTGTGTGTGTGTGTGTGTGTGTGTGTGTGTGCATGTGCACAGTTCTCATGTCATTGTGTCAGGATTAAAAGCTATTAGTTCTGCTTCAGCACCACTCCAATTGTGTGTGTTTGTGTGTATGTGCGCCTGTGTGTGTCACTCTCTTCTCACTGGAGAACAATGT